>JAPYYD010007097.1:0-10570 GCA_028551405.1 Uromys caudimaculatus
AACATGTATTGTGCACCACAGTATCTTGGTTTAGGTAAACATTAGAAAATGAATAGTTGGGTGAATAGGTGTACAGAGCAACATGTAAAGTAGAGTCAGTCTTCATCTCCTTTCTGTGTGAGCCAATCCTGGCATGCCCATGTGTTCGACAATCCAAAAACCCTGCATCAGAGATTCCTACAGGAATTGGTGATATTCTCCTTAGAAAACCTTGCTCTACCAAATTTAAATTTGGCAATCAGTCTCCTAGCATGTGTGAAGCCCTTTAGTTTCAGTATCACAATCTCTGGCAATCATGGACTTTTGACTCTTAGATAATTGCTTTTGCCAGTTTTGGGATTAAACAGGAATATATGTGTATATATGTATATATATACATATATATGTGTATATATGTATATATATATACACATATATATGTATATATATGTGTATATATATATATGTAGTATGAAAGTGATTGTGTACTTAGAGTGTAAGTTGCTAAAGTTTGTTCAAACTGGAGTAATATGTTGTATCAATATAGTCAAAGTTGTATTGTACAATGTCAACACTATATTTAATTAAACTATAGGGTACAATGGATTTTTGTTAAATAAGTGATTTTAGCTGTTCTTGTCAAATACCCAAAAAGTACCTGAAAATGATGGGCGTGTTGATTCACTCCGATGTGCTCATTTCATTACCCATGTGCACCCTGCACCAAACATACTGTTGTGAACCCCAAACATGCATACCACTATTTTAAAGAAACACATTACATATTTCCTTTTATGCTTCATTGAAGATACAAGCTCTTCAAGAAAATTAACTCTATTTCTACACAGTTGCTTTCTGTTGCTGCTTTGGTGTTTGTGAAATGTGTTTATCAATCACCTTACTCCACTCTTGTAGTGGATAGAGAAGGAGATGGACTGATGGTTAATGTTCAAATAGCTTCCTAAAGAATTCTCTGCTTGGAAGGTCCTTGGTCCTGTGAAGGTTTGATGCCCCAGCGTAGTGTGATGCTGGTACAGTGGGGCAGGAGAGGGTGTGTGGGTGAGTACCCTCATAGAGGCAAAGGGGACAGAAATAGGGCAGATGTGGGATGGGGGGTTTGTGGAGGGGTAACCAGGAAGTGGGATATCATTTGTGATGTTAATGAATGGAATGATTTGTAAAAGAATAAAGGCAAAAAAGAAGTCTCTGCTTGAGACTGAACCACCAACCAAAGAGTGAGCATGGGCTGGATCTAGCCCCCCTCCCCCACATATGTAGCAGATGTGAAGCTTGGTCTTCAAGTGGGTACTCCAACAACTGGAGCGTGGGCTCTCCATGAATCTGTTGACTGCCTCTGGATTCTGTTCTTCTAACTGGGCCACCTAGTCTGGCCTCAGTGGGAGAGGATGCGCCTAGTCCTGCAGCAACTTAATGTGTCAGGTTGGGGTGATATCCTGGGTGGGCTGTCCCCTTCTCAGAGGAGTAGGGGAGGGGGAAATAGGGGGGAGGAACTGTGTGAGGGGAGAATTGGGAGGAGAGGGGTGCTGATATTAGGATGTAAAGTGAATAAATAAATAAATTAATGAAACAAAGAATTCTCTGCTTTATCTTCAGGTCTGAAGGAAAAAAATTAGCATAATTTTAGGTGTACTTTTGAGTGGTTGATAAATCAGTGGCAATAAAATTGTGTAAAAAACTAATTCCTTAATATTCCAACCTCTGACAAGGGAGGTATAATTTCAAGAGCATCCAAATTCTAAGAGTTGATATAATTAACTACTGGCTTGCTGAATCTGATTCACTCTTGTAATAGTTGAATACACAGAGACTTTTCTCATTTGTCCTTTTCTACTACCAGGTCTTTGAGGAGAGAAGCAAGTTTACTATCGTTTTTTCAATTTCATAAATGTTTTATTTTCTTATAAATTACATACTATGTTGCCCATTTTATGAGGCATTACATATAATTAATTAACATAATATAGTAAACATATATGGAATAACAAGAAATTTCTTCAGGGTGGCCATCTTGTATATAAATATATACAACGAATCCTTAAAATGCAGTTTTCTTTATTCTTCATTATTATTTTATTTATATTTTATTGGATATTTACTTTATTTACATTTCAAATGTTTTCCCCTTTCCAGGTCTCCCCTTCAGAAACCCCCTATCCCAGCCCTCCTCCCCCTGCCTCTGTGAGAGTGCTCCTTCACCCACCCACCCACTCCCGTCTTCTCTCACTAGCATTCCCCTTCACTGGGGCATCTAACACGTTCAGGCCCAAGGGCCTCTCTTTCCACTGATGTCCAACAAGGCCCTCTTCTGCCACATATGTGGCCAACACCATGGGTCCCTCCATGTATATTCTTTGGTTGGTGGTCCAGTCTCTGGGAGCTCCGGGGGTGTCTGGCTAGTTGACACTTTTGCTCCCTCCACGGGACTGCAAACCCCCTCAGTTCCTTCAGTTCTTTCTCCAACTCCTCCACCCTGGACTCCATGCTCAGTCCAATGGTTGGCTTCGAGCATTTGTATTTGTCAGGCTCTTGCCTGAGCCTCTCAGGAGACAGCTTATCATGCTTCCATCAGCAAGCACTTCCTAGCATCCACAATAACGTCCAGGTTTGGTAGCTGTATATGGGATGAATCCCCAGGTGGGACAGTCTCTGCTTCGCACTTGACTCCATTTGTGGAGAAAGAGGAACAGTTCTCCATTGCTGGTGGGATTGCAAGCTGGTACAGCCACTCTGGAAATCAGTTTGGTGGATCCTCAGAAAATTGGACATAGTACTACCCGAGGACCCAGCTATACCACTCCTAGGCATATACCCAGAAGATGCTCCAACATGTAATAAGGACACATGCTCCACTATGTTCATAGCAGCCATATTTATAATAGCCAGAAGCTGGAAACAACTCAGATGTCCCTCAACATAGGAATGCATACAGAAAATGTGGTACATTTACACAATGGAATACTACTCAGCTATTAAAACAATGACTTAATGAAATTTGCAGGCAAATGGATAGAACTTGAAAATATCATCCTGAGCGAGGTAACTCAGTCACAAAAGAGCAAACACGGTATGTACTGACTGATAAGCGGATATTAGCCTAAGAGTTTGGAATACCCAGGATTCATTTCACAGACCATATTAAAGTCTAAGAAGAAGGAAGACCAAAGTGTGGATGCTTCAGTGTTTCTTAGAAGGGTGAACAAAATACTCACAGGAGGAAATATGGAGGCAAGTTTACTCTTGATTGATCCATTTCCCCTACAGATGCTAATGCTGTGAAGGGCACGTGTGACTTACATTGTAGTATTTTATAATCCTTTTGATTTCAGAGAAAAGATATAATTGATACCAGGCTCTTATTGAATTTTCTCAGTAGCATTTAAAGGCATACCCAACAATTTCTAGGTTTGTAGAAACAGTGATGATTTTGTAGAGGTGAGTACTTCTCTAGTACAGCTATGGCCTTAGTAAACACTTTATGTTAGCAAATTAGCTAGCAAAAATAAGATAGCATACATTAGAGACACATCATTTTACCATTAAGTAAGAAAAATCACCTAAAGGAAGAAAAAGCAAAGGACTCTAAAGGAGAATTTGACAAGTCTTGCCAAGTTCTGTAACTATCATTGATGGGCTGTCTACCTCATGGAAGATCATGTGTGTCTCAAGGGTTTGGAGTCAGCTCTCATCTTCTGTGGTGTATGTAGGTTTGCTGGAGATTAGTTAAGATCAGTTAAGATCTTAAATATGACTAACTTTCTGCTTACTGTCATTTCAATATGGATGATGTCATACTAGTTAACAAAATGCAATGAAAGAGGAAGTTTTCATTCTTTGTCTGCTGACCTGGTTGAGAACAGTATCAATGAGGTAATTTCCATAAGGTTCAGTGGTATCTTTATCGTGAAACGGATTTAAAATCACCACCTCATCAGCATGCAGATCACATAGAGAAAGCAGGAAGGACAAATCTTTGGCCTATTGATGAAGGGACTGCTCTTCATTTGTTTCTCTGGCTAAGTCTGTGGAAGGATTGCAATATGTGTTGTGATAACACGAATGTACAGACATTGATTCCTTCAGGAGTATGCACAGGAGTGGTGTAGTGGAGCCACAAAGTAACTCTAATTTAGTTTTTGACAAACCTTCAGACTGATTGCTATAGTGGTTGTAAGTGCACATTCTGACTAGCAATACACAAGGTTTATTTCAATATTAACATTTGTTGATTTTTATTTTTTGGAGATTATCACATTAATCCAAATAAGTCAGACACACAAATACAAATACTGAATATTTTCCCTCATACAAAGAATCTAGATTTGAAAAGACATGAAGGTAGAGAAATACAATTTAGGAAGTACTAATGGCAATATAGTTTATGAGAGGGTAGGCAAGAATGGCTTGATTATAGGGGATGGTTCTCATTAAAATTCATTGTGCACATGCATTTGATTTGTGTAATTAGCATACACTAGAGAAGCGGAGATATGTATGATTTGAAGTTTCTGTTATGACTAGTCATGGCAAGAGTATATAACACTTTCTAAGGAAGAAGAATGCAATGGAAGAAATGCTTTGCACGGTCCATGGGGGTTCAAGAACAAATACAGTGACTAGTCAAGGCCTTTGCTTGTGGTTCTGGGGATTGAATGTAGAGTCTCAAAAACACTCAGTAAGTCTTCTGTAATTGAGCTACATCCCAAATAATACAACAATGACCTTCAACTTTAGCATACCATTTCTGGTTTCCACCTTTCAGATGATAACTACTGATAAAAAGATGAAATTCCTGAGTGAGAGCAAGATAGAACGTCACTGTTTCAGGAAACTTTTCTTCATAACTAGAAGGATTACAGGTAGAAAACACAAAGTGAAACTGAATTTTAGTCATTATGAGTAGAGAGTGACTCTACTCTTGTAGATGGCAAAAATAAACAAAAACAAAAATAAAAACAAAAGCAACAACAGAAAAACTAATCCAAACTTATAACTCAGACAGGGAATATAATCTTATAAAATCACTGTGGAGATGTTTAAATAATCCCTTGGGCGAGTTCCTGCTAAAACATCAGCCTTTCGTTTTTTATGTGATTTTTGTTATTTCAAACAACAGAACTGCACTCTTCTGCTATTTTAGAAGACATTCCCCACGAACAACTACCTTGCAGCCATTCTGTCCACACCACGATGCGCTGTCTCTGCGGGATTTTATCACGTGCCCATTGGGCATCATCTCATCAGTGGACTGCATTACTTGCATTGATCTTATCTTTTCTTTACTCATGAAAGAAATCAGAACTTTGTCATGTTTCTTTACAATACTGTGACCTACATGTTAGATGCTGGTATTTCTGAAGTTGAGAGGGACTAATGATCCTATCCCATGCATTTTGTCATTGTAGGTTTAAGTTGTCTTTTCTTAAAGCTGTGAGTCAGAAGGACATGTTTAAATTTCAGTGATAATCTACTCAAGTACTGCCCTAATTTCAATGTCTCTTTTATCATAGGTGATTTTTTTCATGACACTACTTTGTCTTTTGTGTGTTTTTTTGACATTACTTTTTTTTTCATAATGCTACTTTGTGTAGTATTAAGATTTCAAACCATTCATTCATTCATTCATTCACTCATTCATTCATTCATTCATTCATAGGGATATGTGGGATACACATCTTCAAGAAAGTTAGGAAATATCACCATCACTGTAATGCATGAAAGTTTTAGACATCAAAGTGTTTATCCTGTTATGCATTTTTTTTGTAATTTGACATACCTAAGAGGGAGTCATAAATTTAGCAGCATGGATTAATTTTGCTTCTCTTCAACGACTGGATTGTACAGTGAGGCACTAGTATTTGTCGGCATGATTCACATCAATGTCCAGCATGGCACAGTAACCCTCTGGGAGTAGTAGTGGCTCACACACTTTGGTAGTTATCATCTACTTTATAATTAGACTTGAGACCTTCTCAAAAAGAGGGATATCATGCTAGGTACTGGACACCTAGTTAACCACTTCGTGCTAGTGAAGTTATGGCTATTTAAGGAGAACTTACAACCACTGATTCACTACTTCAGCACAATCACTAAATACAATCTATAAACATTTGTCCTTATATGCACAAATAACTGTAGTTTTCACCCATCACCAAGGAAATGTGTCTGTAATAAATTGAGATCTTGAGTAAAGTATAACCAATAAAAATGCAGAGTTGTGGAACACAGTCCCAATGGATACACCCTCTTTCAATTTTAACAAGGATTTATTAATTAAACTATTACATGTGTGTGTAAAAACTCTGCTAATTAAGATTGAAGTCCACCATGACTAGATAGCCTCTGATCTTGGTGCAAAATGAGAGACTCCCTTGTTAGCAGGTTTTCTCCTTCTCTGAGCTTGTCCAGAGACTAACCCCCCGCCCCACTTGCCTGTAACTGAGGAATGTCACATAGCCTTAATTAGTTTGTAGAATCAATTTTCTTTTGACAAAAACCTGTTCAGCCAGCATCTGAGATTCATAATGAGGTATGCCAGGTATCCCAAGCGCCCAGCCAATGACCTTTGTCCATCCTAGATGTCCCTATCCTCGCAGTCTCCCAAAACTTTATAAGCCTTGAATCACCCTAATAAAGTTGATTTGCCTACTGGCAAGCAGTACTGGTGTGGTCATTCACCATATGTACTTCCAGAGTTTCCGAACTACCCACCCCCTCACCCCCATCCTGCTAGCTGTCACTGCTTCCTTTGTCCTTGTGGACTGAATCAGCCAATGATCCACAAGTGTGGGAAGACCTCTGTGTGTGTGTGTGTGTGTGTGTGTGTGTGTGTGTGTGTGTGTGTGTGTGTGTGTACCATATGCATGTGTGGTGCCCAGGAGTCCTGCAGAAGGCATCATATCCCCTGGATCTGGAGTTACAGATAGTTGTCAACTGCTCTGTGGGTGCTTGGAATTGAAGTATCTTACAAGAGCTCCAAATGCTCTTAACTGACAAGCCTTCTCCCTAACTCCGCTCTTCGAATTTTTAAGATAAGACTCATTAAATAGGACTCAGGAGAGATCACTTGCAATGAAGTGATCTTGCAGAAGACTGGAGTTGAATGCCATGTACCCAAATCAGAGGCTCATAACTTCATGTAGCGTCACCTCTTGGAAACCCTAAGCCCTTCTGCCTCCATGAACATCTGCATCCCATGAACAGACCCACACACAGATGCACATGCATGCACCGAACTAACCACATGAGAAACCATTAAATATCTTTTATCAGGGCTGGGGAGGTGGTTCATCAGTGAAGAACACTGGCTTCTCTTCTAGAGGACCTGAGTTTCATTCCCAGTACCAACATCATTGCAGCTTTGTTTTTAGAGGCAAACAACTACTTTATCATTGGATTTGAGGCCTCCTCTGTAAATGTATATACCCAATATGTCAATGTGTACAAAAGCCCATGCAATGAAATTTCAAAAATAGAAAGGAAATAAGAAAGAAAATGTGGTTTTTATAAGTGATTCTACATCTTATATAGGAAGACAGTGTGAAGAGCACATTCTGAGGGAATTACAAGAGCTGCTGGTGAGGAAAAAACTAGACATTCTGGATAATCTTTACCTTGAACTGTAAGAGACAAAGGTTCTGAGACAAAGGCTAGCATTTAGAGATTAAATTTATGACCTTAAAAATACTAGGAATTAGGAAACATGTGGACAAAGATGAGACAGAATAGCTTTGTGAGAAGACAAGTTCTGTCAATGAGGAAAAATTATTAAAACCAAATTAAAGATAGAAGGAGCTTCCACAGAAGCATGGCAGCCATGAAAGCCAGATTTGTGAGTGGAAGCTTTGACATTTGAAGGTAGAAGCTTTTCTGAAGACAGTTATGGGAGTTGGTTTCTGAGAATGCTCTCTGCAGGTCTTCAAGAAAGAGTCACAAACATCTCACCTCCCACCTAATAGTTACCTTTGTGTCTCCTAACAGATACCACTGGTCATAATGTCATTTACAAAAAAGAGCTAAGACCAAGTTCCTATCCTACCTTTGATGGAGACTATGACACAACATGTGAATCCTGCATGCCAGTCACAACTGCTTCCTTTGGTGTAGATGCTCTGTACAGTTAATTTTTAAACCTTGTTTCAACACATCAATGACCTACTAACTAAATGGGCAGCATGAATTTATTATTTGAAATTTCTAGACAGTAAAAAAGAGCAGATTGTAATAATTACACACTCATAGGGCTGATTTATAATTACTTAATTTTGCAATATTTTTGAGAAAAGCTTAAAACCTTATTTATTCTATTTTATGTGCATGAATGTTTTGCCTGCATTTGTGTTTATGTACTGTGTGTGTGCCTGGTACCAACGGAGTTCAAGAGAGGGAGTCAGTTCACCTGATATTGGAGTTACAGATGATTGTGAACCACTGTTTGGATTCTGGGAATTAAACCTGGGCCCTCTGCAAGAACAACAAGTGCTCTTAAGTCTGAGCCAGACCCACATAGTATCTTACTATGTATTTAGATCGGTGAAAATAAATTGGTAAAAATCTATTTTTGTCATTCAATTTGTCATATGGAAAAGACCAAAGCAGAAAAGCCATCAATTGCTCTACTACAACACTTTAATGTCAGGTAAAATCCTAGGAATGACAGTAGTCAATATGTTAATGGCCACTGTTTATGCCTTTGAGATCTGACATGTGCCTTACAAATGATTTTGAGGACTGGAGCATGTTTCTGACTTCTGAGACACATGCAATAGACCCCAGTTTAGTTTCTGTCCACTGGGGGGTGGAGTTTCCTAACACAAGATCATTATCTGTGTGAATTATAAGCTTCAGAATTCATCATTTGATGTCATTTATCATTTCTTTATGTGAAGAGTTGAGAACATCACTCTGGTGACACTGAAGATGAACACTTCTCCAGCTTTAGTGACTGTGATGCTGTTCATGCTTGGTAAGTGAAGGGACTTAGAATTTGTACTCTTTCTTCTATGATGCTAGAATATATTTAACTATTTATGAAATTTGTCCATAATGTGACATAATTATTCTCTCCTTCTTCCAGAGAGGACCCATGGAGACTCAGTGACCCTGAAACAAGGTCAAGTGACCCTCTCAGAAGACGACTTCCTATTTATAAACTGTACTTATTCAGCTACAGGGTACCCAACTCTTTTCTGGTACGTCCAATATCCTGGAGAAGGCCCACAGTTCCTTTTGAAAGTCACAACAGCCAACAACAAGGGAAGCAGCAGAGGGTTTGAAGCCACATACGATAAAAGATCCACGTCCTTCCACTTGCAGAAAGCCTCAGTGCAGGAGTCAGACTCGGCTGTGTACTTCTGTGCTCTGAGGGACACAGTGGCAGAAACTGCAGGGGGAGCTGAGCACAAACTCAGAGAAGCAAAAGGAAGCCTGACTTCTGATCATCTACTTTTGCATCACTCTGGTTTTCTTCACAGTTTGTGCTGTGTGCCCCGTTATTTCTCTGGTTGATGAAAATCATACAAATGGTCAGAGCAGAACAGAAAGTAGATGACAGTACTTCTGGATTTTTATACAGAAAACTAAAACCATAGGACATCAGTGTTTCTTCACACAAGGTCACAGTGATTTCACAGTAAAGCCATGAAAACAATGACATGATCAGTTGTCTTCACCTCCACATGTAAGTCATTCTCTTCATATTGTTGCTTGTCACCTCCAGCCTGACATGGAGGGCCAAATATGCCAGAAACAGTGGCATTTAGATAATGTCTAGCTAATACTATGGAAGGACAGGTTATCACAGGGTACAGACTTTCATATCTCAAGATTTCTATTAAAGAAATATGGGATCATGGCATGATTCTCTCTGTATGTCTGTCCTGAGGAGCAGTAGGTAATTTTTCCAGCCAGCTTCTCTCACACCAAAGTGTGCACCTCTACCTCAAGAAACACTTGACACACATGGCCATGAGCATTCTTAGGCCTCAGAATTACTTCTTCGGTTGTGAACTAAAGGATGACTAAAATTATCACTTTAAAATGGATAGGGATGAAAATGAATGTTATCATTAAAAATGGTCAGTTTAGGACCAGGGTGAAAGACGAATTACACATCGTAGAGGTAGAAACAATGAATTATAGAGGCAGTCCAATTAAACTCACACAGTCATTTGTGAAAAAATAGATGAGAATGATGGAGAAGAAGATGATGATTGTGATGATGAGAAAATTGAATTAAAATTTCCTGTGAAGAAATTGTATGATGTACTCCAGCTAAAAATGCATAAAAATCAAACCAGAATGGAAAAGACTTAAAACCATCAACACCAAAATGAAAGGTTCAAGTGTCCTTCAAAAACTCTTAAAATACCAAAAGAACCCACACACATATGGTCACTTGATTTTTGACAAAGGAGCTAAAACCACTCAGTGGAAAAAAGACAGCATTTTCAACAAATGGTGCTGGTTCAACTGGCAGTCTACATGTAGAAGAATGCAAATTGATCCATTCCTATCTCCTTGTACAAAGCTCAAGTCCAAGTGGATCAAGGACCTCCACATAAAACCAGCTACA
>JAPYYD010007098.1:0-10568 GCA_028551405.1 Uromys caudimaculatus
AAAGCGTGTGTTAGGAAACTCTGGGAAAGAGAGAACTCTGTCAAGTCAACTTGTGTAACTGTATCATTGATTTCCATCCCCTTTGGTTTTTACTCTTTCAGAGCTGCCAATCAACATGTAATTTCTTAGTAAATATCATGACAGGTCATCGCAGAATGTGGAAGACCATAGATATTAATTCATGAAAACTATTTAATACCAAAACATTATTGACTAAAGATTTAATGACAGGATGCTATAGTGTCCTTCCCACAGAATAAAAACTGCACATTTTCACTATTTATTCTTAACTTTACACATGAAAAATTATAAAATAACTACAATGTACTTTTAATATGCATTATTTTCATATACCAGTGTGAAAACTTTGCTATTTTAAATGTGTTTCTTTCTATTTTTTTCATTCCCTCATTTGCTTATATGGAATCTCCTTTGATTGCCAACTGGTGAGCTCTTAGTAATTAAGACCTGAAAGGTTTTAACTACTTAAACGCTCACGTCTTTGATAGATTCATAAAATGTTTCCTGGCCATCAAAAAAAGAAAAGATTATAATACTCAGTTCTACTCAAAAAAGTAATGTTCATGCAAGTTATAAAGAAATTGGAATTTTAAACATATGCATGAAGTTGTAACTAAAATCATTATTGTCTTTTATGGAATAAATAATGCTATGTTATAATAGAAAACATCAAGTGAGCAAAACTTGTAACTGTTTCAGTAATGTTCCATGTTTTATCTTTGAGATCTAGAAATCTAGAAAGATATTTAGGGATTGTTTGGCTTGAGGACACAACTTTATGAAAGGTGGCTGCAGTTCTCATGGTCACAGGACTTGCTCAAGGTCAGGCAGAAAATTGGCTCTAAAATATTTGTAATGCATGTTCTTTTTTCTACTGCAAATTTCTATGTTGTAAGTCCATGATGGAGCTGACTGCCCATCAAATGGCTACATTAGGTATCTGGTATTTGGATTATCCTCAGAATGCTACATCTTGTTGTTAGAACTAAATTTAGTATGAAAGAAAGACAAATGAGAAGGAAGAAGAAAAAGAAAACACTTGAATTCCCTGAAAAACAAACAAACAAACCTCTGCACAGATCCAAGTTAAATAACACTGGTCAAAGATTTTTCTATACCTATAAGATCCTGAGATATGCAGCAGAAGGAAGGGGTTAAAGACTGGCTGTCTTATAATATTTGCTTAACAATAGTGAGATGCCAAATCTTTTAAGTTCAGACTCCATTTTAGAGAATCAGAATTAAGTTTGAAGTCAGGTAACCTAACAGGTTGGTACATAACTTTAGTCTCCAAGTTGTACCCCAACAAAACCTGAGCCTAGCTCCAGTCTCTAGACTAATCCCCAACAAGACCAGCCCTTCCAGGTTACACCCTCAACAAGACCAGTGTCTTCAGGTTATTTCCCCAACAAATCTGCACCCCCAGGTTACAAGTCCACCCCCTCTCTAACAACCACCAATGCAGAGGGGAGCAGAAGTTAAGTTTATGATGTGACTCCCAGCACTAGCCAATTATGTTAAAGGCCACGGTAGCTTTCCAATTAGATGCTTGCACACGTACTTCCTGCTCACTGCTTACTATAAAGCCTTTCTCCATGTACATTCCAGGCTCCCCACCCCACTAAAACTGTCCTGTGTGATGGTGGTGCACTGGGGGCCCCAAGCTAGCTTGAATAGAATAAAGACCCTGCTGTGAGTTGCATCAGATCAGTTCCTGTCTGGTTTTTGGGGGAATCACAACTTTTCCCCTGGCACTACAATAGGAAATCATCACTGAAACCAGAAAATGATTTGTTACTTAGAAATACCTATGTGAGAATAACTTGAGCGTGAAATAGTTAGGAGTGCACCATTTTTTGTCAGTGTATGTTCTCACTCTACTACAATTATGCTTTGCCCACTGGTATAACCAGACAGATGTGCCACTCAAAAAGACTTTCCAACAGAATTCTGATCTTTCATATTAGAAAACCAATTTATATTTAAACCTTGAGTTACAGTGAATATCATATTATATGCACTACAAATAGAGAACTCTCCCTGAATAAGCCCTGTAGTTAGATATTTGTCCAGTGATTTTTCCCTTTCCAGTCCTACTCAAATGCTCTCATAATCTTTCCTTCACTTTCTATTTTCACATCAACAGCTGTCAACAGGCAGGGTGCAGAAGGAAGAAATACCATCTCAGACATGGATTCACTGTAGCAGAAGGGACCATGGAAGAGGCACACGAATCACTTTTCATCAGGAGACAGGTGGGTCCCTAAAAAAGTGCATTAACCGCCCCCCAAGTCATTTCATGGAACTGATGTAGTTTGTCTCACTTTTTACAGGAGAGAAGACATAACTCCAATGAAACAAATGAAATAAAGACAGTGTAAGAGGAAATATGTGCAGGCACAAGGGAGATGCAGCTGACAATGACATTGCTAAGTGGCTCTTGGAACTTCTTGACCGTAACTATAGAACTGGCTGTTTTAGAAAATGCGATACTGTTCACAGAATTTTCTTGCATTTTTTGCAACGTGGACTATATTTACTTACTTACGTCAATCTATTTTTTCCATTTTATGCTACATATTATAGTTGAGTCATCAAGAAAGTATGAAGACTTCTTTTTCTCCACCACTCTTCAATGCTCCTAGACCAATAGTTTTCACAGTACATATGAAAACACACAGAAGTCAAAATTTGCTTACCAAATTATCAAAGCTATGCTCATGGTTCACCCATTTCTTCTCTTTCCAGGAGTTCTGACTCTCGTGTTTCCTCAGTGTTGTTTTTAATTCTCTGTTTCAGAGAGCAATATCTCTTTCTCCCTGAACTTTGTTACAGTCACAGTAAAAGTTTATTGGAAAGACACAATAAGTAATCTAAATTTCTTGACAAACCACATTCCAGTCTTACAAGATGGAAGATAACAATCTTGAATAACACATTTGCAAATATATGTACTAATATTCATAGCTCACTCTGTTCTAAATAAGTTATTGTTGCACTGCTATGATTGCATTAATTACATTATGTGAAAATGTTAATTTTTTGTAGATAAAGTTTTAAAAATAGTGTTTCACTAAATCTTCATTTTAAAAATAATAGAAATAGCAAAAAAATCACTATTTAACCTTAGGAAACAAAAAAAAATTTAATCAGCAAATTATACTACATCAATATTTTAATTACAAATGCATTACATACAATAAGCATTTAAAGAAAATGTGATAAGCCCAAAGAAATACATAATAATATTATTTTTTCATATAACCTATGTAATTGTGTATGAATGCACATTTGGCAATCTGTGGAATTACTGACTTCATTGTACACTGTGAATTTATTACCGTGTAATAGAAGTCCGGGGTAAATTCTTGTAAGAAGGAAATATTTTTATTGAACATGAAGAGTCTGGAGATAAAACAGTAACTTAAGTGTCTGAAAACAATAACCTAATTTAGTCCTTCCCAAAGTGTCCTTAGTGAACACTTCAGAAAACATAAATATGTGGGGAAAATATCTTATTAACTTCTGCCCTTTAGTGAGGAATAAAACCCGGAGAGCATCAACAGGTGTAGAAAGTGCTCCTGAACAAACAGTGGATTAAAAGGCTGATCCAGATTATAAATCAAGATTCCCATTTCTTTGCCTCTCTTCTCCCCTCCCCTCCCTTCCTTTCCTTCTTTCACCCACCTCTTCCTCCCCCAATTCCTTCACTCCTTCCTTGGCCCCTCTTTTTTAAAGTTTTAAATAATTTCTTCCTTAATTTTTCCTGCGTTCTACTGGTGAAGAAATTATTCCCATCAGAGGAAAGAAAAAAAAGTAACTGCATGATTCCATGGTAGTTATAAATGGGATATTTTCTCACTTACATTGTAGTAGATTTTTGGTGTGTGTATGGGGAATTTGAATGTGATCTTAGCATGTAAGAGATGAGAAACTTTTTGAACAAGAAGGTCACATATACATTGTTCCTCTTCCCTATGCTTCTAGATGGACATGAAGTTTGACAATGATGAAATAGGGAGTTTAATCGTATTTTGATTTAAACATACTGGTTTAGAGACTTAAATAATTCTGGAGAGTTTTGATGCTAAACACCTGTGATTATTCTCTATTGCTAAGGGGAAATGTTGCGTCGGAGCTAGGACTAGCTTTTACAAAGGCATCACTTACCAATCTAATTGTACTATCATTAGTTGCATGGCATCAGACAAATTCCATACTGTCCCTAAACCTATCTTCTCTCAGCAATACACAGATGATAATGTTATTGGAATTTCAAAAGAGAATGTGCATAAATTCAATAAACTCATTTATCACTACGCCTATGCAGAATAATGGGCAAATAATTGTTATCTATGATTCCTAACCAACTCCTCCTCCAGAGATTTGAAACACCCAGCTAAAATCTAAGAGTTCTTGTTATTGACCTTTTCTTTTTATGTTTTCTTTCTCTTTCTTAGTCACTCTTTCTTAATCTCTCTCTCTCTCTCTCATACACACTTTGTATGTATATTAAGGAATTTCTGGAGTTGGGGGATCAAATTCAGAGCCTCATGTATATTGTACTGAGCTACACTTCCCAATCCTGCATTGAATTTTCTGATTACTTCAATGCGTATAAGTAATTACTCAGGGCTCAGATTAAATCAGGGCTTTGTAAAAGTTATTCAATATAGAACATGAGCATAAAATACGATATTTTGATATTTTTAAAGTCATCATGGAAATAGTTGTATACTTAAATCATTGCTTAAACCCTCTTAAATATCATTTCAGATGCAATTTGGAACCATATTAATGAAAAGTCAGTGTTATTGTTTTTATTTGAATAAAAATCAAGTCATCTTTGAGAGTAAGGGAGGTCATGTGAGATGCTTTCTTTTATTTGAAAGAACTTTGTATACCTTGAAAGGCTATACAAGTATAAAATGTCACCAAGTAGGATATTAAAGGATGGATATCCTCACCAAGAATACTAAAAAATGATGCCTGAGGCTCTGAAAGAATTTCAGAAAACATCCTAGGGCTCTGAGCTCTCACAGCAGTGTCAGGACATGTGTAGTCTCCTAAGTGCATAGCTGGAGGTAGACATCACACACTTGAGAACACAAAATGTAGTGTATGAAATCTACCCAATGATTCTATTGATTGTGTTACTTCTTCTCTGCTCTTCACCATTTCCTGTAATGCCCCAAATTATCTTCAACCAAGTAATTTTGTTAATACACATCTAAAACTTCTGAGTTATGCTTTTTAGTTTGTTAGTTTTCAAAATTAATTGATCCTAATTTGGGTACCCAGACATTTTTCTATAGAAAAATAACTTCGACAGGAGCAAGAGTGTGTGAGTGATTTAATGTTATTTTTTTCCCTAAGATAGTGATCTGAATAAAGGGCTGAGATTGGAGACAAAATCGTGGGAAAAAATAGGTTTAATTTTGTAATTTGTGGAGTGTGGTAGTTGAGTGCAGATGAAAGTTCAAGGACTAAGCATCTCTGCCTGGAAGAGTAGCCTGAGAAAAACCACACAGAGAATCAGTAGTGAAATGCTCTTTCCAGTTTTAAAGCATGTTTGAATAGACACTAAATCCCACTTGAACAGTTAAAAATATTGTCATTTAAACTGACAACTCTCCAATCGCCTGATTGAGAACCTCAGAGAGCCAAGGTTTATCATGTATTTTTTCCTGATTAGGGAAAATTAATTCCTCTTCTGTCTTGGTGGCTGTTGAATTGAGTCTTTTGTGACCCTTGTCAGAGGTCATTTTAAATCCTTTTGGATTATTTGTCTAAGAAGCTCAGCAATTCCTTTTCCTCTTCCTTTGCTTTGTATTCATTATATTTCCTGGCCAAAGCCGGATGTGTTACTTCTTAATAAAAGCTGACTAATCTCTTCCTCCTTAAGTGCAGCTTTAGAGCTATCCTATCAGTATCTGACGAGGCAACTTATCACAACGGAGAAGTTAGGGATGGTGGATTAGGAACCTTCCTGCTGAGAACATAGGAAGAAAACTAAAGCCCTGCACACTGTGTGTTCTCTCTTATTACTCACAGGAAGATATTCATCAGACCTTATGCATGGATAGCCAACTGCTTGCTCCATGTGATGCTTTCTTTAAAAAGTAGCAAATAACATTTTCAAAACCGAATGAAGTAGGAATAAACTTGTATTAGAAAAAAATGACCATAATGTTCTGTAACATTTCTCATCAAATAATCAACACCTTTATTGGAGTATACAAGTGTGCTTTCTGACATAACTATGTTTTAGTAAAGACAAGAGAGGAACAGAGTCATAGTACTACAGTGCATTTCAAAGGGACATCACATGGGCATCCTTAAGTTATTAAGCTCAGTAGAGGAGGTTTAGTGGGAAAACATTATTAAGCTCCTTCAGTGAATTGGTATGAAATCACCCTGCTAATCTACTCTATAATTCACAGACTTGCAGTAACTTTTTTATTTAACTCACAAAAATGAAAGAGTCCCCTAAAATGCATGCATAATACTTGCCTTTGTGTGCTTTGACTTAATGTTATTTTTATTCCTAGTACTTTAAGAAATACTACTTATTGTGTTCTGTGCTTGGTAAACATATCCTCAAATGCCAACATTCACAATGTTAAAAGGAAAGGGTTTGATTGTGCAGAACAGAATTACAGACACCAAAGCCTTCTTATTCAAAGTCACTTCTGAGTTTTCACAGTTTAGATTTAATGTTAGAATTAAAGGAGGTTTATGTTAGATGCCAAGAAGACATAGTTTGAAATAGGCTATCAGAATTTTGATCGATAGGTACTCTGTGGACATTCCAGTTGGTGTCTAAGAAGTTAGCATAACATACTTTTCCCTAAGTTCAAACATTATTTTAAAGGAGTTCTTCTGTTCCAGGCATAAGGAGATAAGGGATACATCAAGACTCCAGTAAGGTATGTCTTGATGAAGAACTTCATTACCAAAGTCGGGGAAGAAACATCAGTGCCCCCATCAGAGGGAATGTCATAGACTCAGTTCCTGATGCACATCCGGCGCCAGTTGTATCCAGGGTACTTGCGTGGTCTGCTCGATGGACTTGCTTGACATCACTGAAGTTCATGCTGTCTGGCATCCCTGGAGGACAAATAAGAGAGCATAGAGTGATGTGGGACATGGAAACCTCAGATAGTTCTTAAACCTGATAAGCTCATGCCACAGTCTTCTTGCTTTTATTGACTTCTCTGTTTTCACCCAGACTCCAAGCCCTATGCTTCACAATTCGTCCTGCCCTACAAACGTTGTAGAAATGACATCTTTATATACTCATCCTCAGAAATGCTGTAAGAGCAAAGCAAAATCTTTTTTTTTTTTTTTTGACCAAGAAAATTCTTTGAGGATATTTCTGTAATGTCACTGATTAGTAAAGAAGCACAGAAAATCAGTGAAATAAAATATCCTGTGTTACTTCGATACTGCTTTTCCCAGTGTGTCAACTATAGAACTGCCAACAAGTTTTCTTATGAGATTGCAACTAGGTAAGAGTAAATAAGTAGGCCACCAGGAGCCCATAGCCAACGAGCGCTGGAGAAAGCTACCTTCCCAGGAGCTTGGAAAAGCCATGAGTGGGGTAAAGGGGAGCAACACCTCTGACCCAGACCCGCCCGGATCCGGCGAGCTCAAGGGCCTGAGAACCCAGGAGCAGGAAACCTCTGAACCTTCCGGTTTACATCTGTGGATGGAGATCTCTGCCTGGGCCACCAGGAGTCCATAGCAAAACGAGCGCCTGAGAAAGCTACCCTCCCAGGAGCTTGGAAAAGCCGTGAGTGGGGTTAAGGGGAGCAACACCTCTCACCCAGACCCGCCCAGATCCGGTGGGATACAGGGCCTGAGGAGAATTCGGGGACAGGAAACCTCTGTACCTTCCGGGTCTATCTGTGGGGGGAGACCTTTGCCTGGGCAACCAGGGGTCTGTGCCTGGGGACCTCAGTCTGGGCCACAGGGCTCCAGGAGAGAGCTGGTATCCCACGAGTACTGACACACCTTTGAGCACAGGCAAAACCACCACTTCTGTTCAACCTTACTGGATCAAGAGGGACCCTTGCAGAGCCATCAGGACATAGGAACCAAGGGACAGCTGGGGACAAGATCCTTCTGATTTCTTTCTGCACCCCAGAGCGGACCCTGTGCTACAGCGCTCCAAACCCAAGCACCTCTCAGAGAGAGCTGGTCTTCAAGGAGTACTGACAAAGAGGCCTGTAGGAGGGGCAAGCCACAACCAGGCAGAGTAAGATCAGCTAACATCAGAGTTAACAAGAGTCAGATTTAAAATCATTTCTCATGATGATGATAGAAGACGTGAAGAAAGAAATGAATAACACCCTTAAAGAAATACAAGAGAACAGAGATAAACAACTAGAAGCCTTTCAAGAGGAAATACAAAAATTCATTAAAGAATTACAGGAAAACACAATCAAACAGGCAGAATTTCAAGAAAACACAATCAAACAGACAAAGGAAATGCATAAAACTATACAGGAGCTAAAAATAGAAATAGAAACAATAAAGAAATCACAAAGGGACACAACTTGGAGTTAGAAAACCTAGGAAAGAGATCAGGAACCATTGATGTAAGCATCACCAACAGAATACAAGAAATAGAGGAGAGAATCTCAGGAGCAGAAGATACCATAGATAACATCCACACAACTGTCAAAGAAAATGCAAAATGCAAAAAGCTTCTAACCCAAAACATCCAGCATATCCAGGACACAATGAAAAGACAGAACCTAAGGATAATAGGTATAGAAAAGAGTGAAGATTTCCAACTTAAAAGACCAGCAAATATCTTCAACAAAATTATAGAGGAAAATTTCCCTAACCTAAAGAAAGAGATGATATACAAGAAGCTTACAGAACTCCAAACAGATTGGACCAGAAAGAAATTCATCCCGTCACATTATAGTGAAAACACCAAATACACAAAATAAGGAAAGAATATTAAAAGCAGTAAGGGAAAAAAGGTCAAGTAACATATAAAGGCAGACCTATCAGAATTACACCAGACTTCTCACCAGAGACTATGAAAGGTAGAAGATCCTGGGCAGAACTCATACAGACCCTAAGAGAACACAACTGCCAACCCAGGCTGTTATACCCGGCAAAACTCTCAATTACCATAGACGGTGAAACCAAAATATTCCATGACAAAACCAAATTTACACAATATGTTTCCACGAATCCTGCCCTACAAAGGATAATGGATGGTAAACGTCAACTCAAAGAGGGAAATATGCCCTACAAAAAGCAAGAAAATAATCTTTCAACAAACTCAAAAGAAGATAGTCACACAAACCTAAAAGTTACATCGAAAATAACAGGAACCAACAATCACTATTCCTTAGTATCTATTAATATCAAGGGACTCAATTCCCCAATAAAAAGACATAGACTGACAAACTGGATCCATACAGAGGACCGAGCATTTGGCTGCATTCAGGAAACACACCTCTGGGATAAAGACAAACACTACCTCAGAGTAAGGGCTGGAAACCAATTTTCCAGGCAAATGGTCCCAAGAAACAGGCTGGAGTAGCTATTCTAATGTCGGATAAAATCAACTTTCAAACAGAAGTCATCAAAAAAGAAAAGTAAGGACACTTCATATTCATCAAAGGAAAAATCTACCAAGAAGAACTCTCAATTCTGTACATCTATGCCCCGAATGCAAAGGCACCCACATTCATAAAAGAAATTTTACTAAAACCCAAAGGACACATTGCGCCTCACACATTAATAGTGGGAGACTCCAACACCCCACTATCATCAATGGACAGATCTTGGAAACACAAACTAAACAGAGACACAGTGAAACTAACAGATGTTATGAACCAAATGGATTTAACAGATATTTATACAACATTTCATCCTAAATTAAAAGAATATACCTTCTTCTCAGCACCTCATGGTACCTTCTCTAAAATTGATCATATAATTGGTCACAAAACAAACCTCAACAGATATAAGAAGATTGAAATAATACCATGCCTCTTATCAGATCACTACGGATTAAGGCTGGTCTTCAATGGCAACAACAACAACAGAAAGCCCACCTACACATGGAAGCTGAACAACACTCTACTCATTGATAGCTTGGTAAAGGCAGAAAGAAAGAAAGAAATTAAAGACTTACTAGATTTTAATGAAAATGAACGTACAACATACCCAAATCTATGGGACACAATGAAAGCAGTGTTAAGAGGAAAACTAATAGCTCTGAATGTCTCTAAAAAGAAACTGGAGAGAGCATATACTAGCAACTTAACAGCACACTTGAAAGCTCTAGAACAAAAAGAAGCTAATACACCCAAGAGGAGTAGAAGGAAGGAAATATTCAAATTAGGGGCTGAAATCAACCAAGGAGAAATTAAAAGAACTATACAAAGAATCAACAAAACCACGAGCTGGTTCTTTGAGAAAATCAACAAGATAGATAAACCCATAGCCATACTAACGAGAAGGCACAGAGACAGTATCCAAATTAACAAAATTAGAAATGAAAAGGGAGATATAAC
>JAPYYD010007099.1:0-10568 GCA_028551405.1 Uromys caudimaculatus
TTCTGATGATGCCAAGTAGCCTTGGTTTCTGTTCCTTATTTTCTTACCCTTGCCTTTTGCCATCTTGTTAACTCTGATGTTAGCTGGTCTTACTCTGTCTGGTTGTGGCTTGCCCCTCCTGCAGGCCTCTGTGTCAATACTCCTTGAAGACCAGCTCTCTCTGAGAGGTGTTTGGGTTTGGAGAGCTGTGTCACAGGGTCATCTCTGAGGTGCAGACAGAAACCAGAAGGATCTTGTCCCCAGCTGTCCCTTGGTGCCTATGTCCTGATGGCTCTGCAAGGGTCCCTCTTGATCCAGTGAGTTTGAACAGAAGTGGTGGTTTTAGCCTGCGCTCAAAGGTGTGTCAGCACTCCTGGGATACCCGCTCTCTCCTGGAGCCCTGTGGCCCAGGCTGAGGTCCCCAGGCACAGACCCCTGATGGCCCAGGCAGAGGTCTCCAACCACAGATAGAAACCGGAAGGTTCGGAGGTTTCCTGCCCCCGAGTTCTCCTCAGGCCCTGTATCCTGCCTGTTCCGGGCGGGTCTCAGTGAGCAGTATTGCTCCCCTTAACCCCATCACGGCTTTTCCACGCTCCTGGGAGGGTAGCTTTCTCCTGGTGCTCATTGGCTATGGACTCCTGGTGGCCCAGACAGAGGTCTCCTCCCATAGATGGGTGTCAATGTTTTCTATGGTATCTTCTGCACATGAGATTCTCTTCTATCTCTTGTATTCTGTTTGTGATGCTTGCATGTATGACTCCTGATCTCTTTCTTAGGTTTTCTAACTCCAAGGTTGTCTCCCTTTGTGACTTCTTCTCCTTCCTGCAAGCCTCTGTGTCAGTACTCCTTGGAGACCAGCTCTCTCTGAGAGGAATTTGGGGTTGGAGAGCTGTGGCACAGGGTCAGCTCTGGGGTGCAGACAGAAACCAGAAGGATTCTGTCCCCATCTGTTGTTTGGTTCCTGTGTCCTGATGGCTCTGCCAGTGTCCCTCTTGATCTAGGAATTTGAACAGAAGTGGTGGTCTTGCCTGTGCTCGAAGGTGTGCCAGCACTTCTGGGAGACCAGCTCTCTCCTTGTACTATTTGAGGATATGTCACAGGATCAGCTCCCTGGCAGCAGAAGGAAACTGGAAGACCATGCCTCAGTCCCTGTGTCCTGAGGATTCTGGCGGGTCCTGCTGAGCAGAGGTGCTCGTCTTACCTCCACTCACAGGCTTGTCCACACTCCTGGGGGGATAGCTTTCTCCTGGCGCTATTTGGTTATAGAGCCCCTCGACCTCAAACTTCTTATCTTCGTTCCTCTACTTCTCAGATGTTTGTATAACAGGCATATGCTGGCACACATAGCTAGACATAATATTCTCTCCAAATGGCTCATTGTCTTTTGTATTTTCTTTTATTGGTATATATATATATATATATATATATATATATATATATATATATATTGGTTTTTTTTGAGACAGGGTTTCTCTGTATAGCCCTGGCTGTCCTGGAACTCACTCTGTAGACTAGGCTGGCCTCGAACTCAGAAATACGCCTGTCTCTGCCTCTTGAGTGCTGGGATTAAAGGTGTGTGCCACCACTGCCCAGCTATTGGTATATATTGATTGCACACTGTGATGGTTTCTTAGTGTAATTTTCACTCAAACATATTGTTCTTTGACCATATTTACCCTACATCTTCCTCTTAACTTTCCCTTAATCCTATGCCATCCCTCAGTTTGGCTTCTGCTTTCATGTCACATGATAGAGTATATGGTATATTAAATCTATTATGTCTGTGTTAGTTAGGGTTTCTATTACGGTGATAAAACATGACCAAAAGTAACTTGGTGGGGAAAAAAGGTCAATTTCACCTTCTAGCTTCTAAGGCAGTCACTGAAGGAAGTTGAGACAGGAATTTAGAAAGGAACCTGGAAGCAGGAGGCTGTAGAGGAGTGCTGATGGCTACTGGTGTAGTCTCTCATTGCTTGCTCAGCCTACTTTCTTTAGAACCCAGGACCACCAGTTCGTGACTCTATTGATATGAAGTCTCCAGGACACCCCTGGCCAAAACAACCCAAGTAAAGGTATAACTCACCTGGCACTGGGCTTTTTAATGTGGCAACCTGTGGTTTCTGGAAAGAGCATTATCCCCAGTGTAGGGTAACTCCAATTAAAACTCTTTTATATGAAGCTATTAAAAGCTTATAAAATAGTTTGCTTCCATATGGCCCTTTCAAACATCCTTAGTGTTGATCGTCCCTCTGAATTTTCTATTTATACCTTTTAGTCATGTCTCTACTGTGTTATTTTTATTTTTCATGTTACTATTAATAACAGTTTTATTAAGAATATCACAGTTTAATGCACTTAAATATTCCAAATTTAAAATGTTTCATATTTTGTGTTTTACTGCTCACCTGTTTGGGATTCTTCAATGCACAAAGTGGTTTAGTGATGAAAGAGAAAGAAAGAAAGAAAAAAGTAATTTGGGGACTCTTCAATGTATAAAGTGGTATAGTGAAAAAGGAAAAGAGAGAGAAATAAAAAAAAGCTTGATACTCTTCAATGTATAAAGTTGTATACTAAAAATAAATAAATACATGAATAAATAAATAACCAAGTAAATAAAGTGATATAGTACCTTAGATGACAGACTCTGAAAGCAGGCTACCTAGATTCAAGGCCTGGTTCCACAATGAGAGTTATTTATCTTATCTTTGCTTCAGTTTTTTCATCAGAGAAGTTTTAGGGTGTAGCAAGACTTTTGTGCACTTTGTGGACTCCTCTTTCTTCCACCCTTATCCCACCCTTTTAACCCCCTAACACTAGGTAGGAGAGAAAAAAAGTTACAGAGGAAAGAGAGCAAAGTTATCATTAGACTGTTTCCTGCTGATCAGGGGTGTCTAGTTCCTTGAGGCAAGTTTGATCTTTGCTATCAGGATATCTAATTTCTTCTTCTCATCTCTTTGTGCATGACTACTTGACAAACTGCAACTAACAGCATCTAACCACCAGCTAACCAAACAGCCCCATCTATAAGGGCTCTAGAATTTACAAGTCCTACGAAAAGTCTCCAGAATTCCAAATGTCACACACTTGCAAAAGCTATCTGCAAACCACGCCTCTCTTAGAGCATGAATCATAGTCAGTTAGAAGCAGCACCATATCCCCACACCCATAACATTTCTGTGTGTTTTTTTAAAGAAACCAAAATTCTCACTACATAGGGAAATAGAAGTATTTCATATAGTCATTGTGAAAGTAAAATGCCCTATTACATGTAAACTGCTAAGAAGCACATAGCATATTATAAGCTCTGAATACTTGTAAAGAATCCCATGGTCCCCTAGACTATCTGTTGGCCTTGTTATAAAATTAATTTTAATGGTATGCAGTATATAACACATTACCTTATCAGAAGGATAGCTTAGTTAATAAAGTCTATGCTATGAAATCATGAAGACTTGAGTTGGGTCCCCAGACTCACATTAAAAAAAAAAGCGACAAGCATTGGTAATTCTAACACTGCAGAGGCTGACACTGATAGATTCCAGGGCTCACTGACTAGCCAGTCTAACTTATTTATTAAACTCTTGGCCAGTGACAGACCCCCATCTCAAAACAAAACAAAACTCCCCAACAAACTCAAGAAGTACAACATCTGAGTTTGACCTATGGCCTCTACATGAATATTAACACATGTACACACACCCTTCCAAACCTCCCCAAATATTGAAAATGATGACAAATTCTGCAGATAGCTTACTCTATAAGTCAATACTCACAAAAATTTTAACCTAGAGCAAAATAACAATGATAAGATATTGCTTTATATTCTTTTATTTTAACACAGTATATCACTACAGAAGTAATAAAGCAGCACTGAAGTAGAAATTTCTGATTTCTTTGGAGACTCAGTTGTGTCACGTGATGTATTTCTGGAAGTTGACTTGCGAGAGAATGTTTTGTTGAAACAGACACATGAGAGGATGTTTTTCTGAGACAGATGCTTGAGAAGGCACGTGATGTCTGGAGAGAGTATAAGTAGACCCCATAGACAGTGAAAGGACGCGGTGGGGTTGCGGGGTCCTGCAATACCTTGCTGTTCTCACTTCTTCACTGGTCTTCACTTTGTAGAGAGAAATACACCAAAGAACTTCCGGTATTCTGGTTGATTCTTGCTGCTTCTGTTGACTGATGATGGTTCACCCCAGTCTTTCAGTTTCTGCCGGATCGAGCCATTGCTACTGATTTGTGTTTAGTGTTTGCTATTGAACTGGCTGCTAGTATCCTGACAATGAAGAGTGGAATCACTCCCAAAGAATTACTTCTAAACAGGTCCACAAACCTCTTTTCCTATTAACATTCTTTCTCCCCAACCTCTAGTCAGTGGGTTAGATTGGGAGGTTGAAGCTTTTAGAAATGTTCAAGCCCACACAGCTCAGTAAAATGTTTAAAAGAATTGTTTTTCTGTGATGGTTTCCATTTGCTGCAAAGAGAGGCTTCTTTGAAAAAGAGTTGTCACTGCATTTATCTATGGGTATAGAAATAAGATTTAGAATGCAGTACAGAATTAAGCCCCATGGGCTGGCAATACTCCTCAAAAGAACCATAGACCAACAAAACTCTAGTAGAAGGCATGGGAAACCTTTCAAATAGTTGGTAAGGTACTAAAAGTCACTCACCAAACAGTATACATTATGTATGTGGTCCTTGATTACTTTTCAGGAGTTGAGGGTAGATCCCTATTGATGAAGACACCAGACACTTAGGAAACAGGACTTAGATGGTTCAAGCTGGATCTAATCTGAAAGCCTCTTTTCTGTGGTCTAGCTTCCATGGTTCCGGAAAACACTATGCAAGCTGCCAAAGGAGAACAGGAATTAAACAGCCCTACCCAGCTGCAACACCTATGAACCATAGCAATATTCAGTATGGCAAAATAGGAATAAATGTGCAATAAGTGGAACTCACATGTCAGTGGCCACCAACAGCTGCCTAATTGGTCTTAAATTAAAGCCCACTCACTTAACATGAAGGAAATTATGTCTGGTACTAGAAACCTAGCCAGCTTCCAGGAACTAGTAAGGTCATGGAACTTAGAAAAGAATCTACTACTGCCATTTTGCTAGGGCAGCATAATTCCTTATTATATTCTAAAACGTATCCTTATACCTATAGATAAGTGTAGCTACCATCCCTCATGAAGTAAGTCTATCTTTACAATAAATGGAGACAACCACAGAAAACCACATCTATACACAATACAGAGATTAAGGGATCATGGGGAGCCCAGACCCTATGAATACATTTACACCATATCTCTGCATCTATGCCTTAAAGGATATCTCAGAAGACAGGATGGAGAGACTGTAGGAGTCAGAATACCAAGAGTGAAACAATCTCTCCTAGAAATGGCAGCATAAACAACAAATACCAGAACAACTGTAATAGCAATGAATGTGTTAACACGAAAGGTGGAAATTTTTGCAAGGTCTTGCCCTTATAAGCAACTAATGACTTCTGGGAGAATTAACATCTCCTAAGAATAAGCCCCCTTTTCAGTTGTCCAATGTAGAGCAGTCAACCTTGAAGCCATATACACACAAATAACAAACACAGACTCATCAGGACATAGACAGCTGATAGGGACTAAAGTGAAGAAAAGAGGAGGAAGTGATGTAACTCTGTTTAAACTAAAAACATGTATGTATATACATAAATACTCCCTTCCTCTCTTTCGTCTCCTGGTGGCTGAAACCAGGGCTTTGCATCCTAGCACTGACCTGTATGTACAAACCATATCAACTCGTTTTTAAGTAATAATCATTTTCCTCAAATAGAATAGAAATCTTCCCAGTCTGTTTTATGAAGTCACTGCAACTTTTTTTTTAGAGACAGGGTTTACTCTCTGTAGCTTTGAGCCTGGAACTAACTATCTCTCTCTCTCTCTCTCTCTCTCTCTCTCTCTCTCTCTCTCTCTCTCTCTCTCTCTCTCTCTCTCGGCCAAACTGGCCTTGAACTCACAGAGATCCACCTGCCTCTGTCTCCCTAGTGCTGGGATTAAAGGTGTGCACCACCACCACCTGACCTAAAAACATATTTTTTAAAAAAGAATTGGGAGCCAACCATTGGTGGCACATGCTTTTAAATCCCAGAACTTGGGAGGCAGAGGCAGGTGGATCTCTGTGAGTTCAAGACTAGTCTGGTCTGCAAAATGAGTTCTAGGACAGCCAGGACTACACAGAGAAACCCTGTCTCAAAAGAAGAAGGAGGAGGAGGAGGAGGAGGAGGAGGAGGAGGAGGAGGAGGAGGAGGAGGAGGAGGAGGAGGAGGAGGAGAAAAGGAAGGAAGGAAGGAAGGAAGGAAAGAAGGAAGAGAGAAAAAAGAAAAGAAAAGAGAAAAGAATAGAATTGGGAATTGGGACTTTGTTTTGAGAGACTGAGGGTTTTTTTTAGCTAAATATATCATGTATTTAAAATGACAACTTACCAAGAAACACAGTGCTGAGATAATATAAAGCATAAACATTTTCTTTTTTTATTACTTTTAATGTTTTACAGTCCAGCTGTTACCCCCTCCCAGTCTGCCCTCCCACAGTTCTTCATCCCACTCCTCCTCCCCCTGTCTCCAAGAGCATGCTCCCCAGGTCTCCCCACTCCCTGGGGCCACAAGTCTCTTGAGGGTTAGACACATCCTTCTCCCACTGAGGCCAGACCAGGCAGTCCTCTGCTGTATGTGTCAGGGGTCTTGGACGAGCTCCTGTATGCTGCTTGATTGGTGGCTCACTGTCTGAGAGATCTTAGGAGTCCGGGTTAGTTGAGACTGCTGGTCTTCCTATTGGGTCACCCTCCTCCTCAAGTTCTTCCAGCCTTTCCCTAATTCAATCACAGGGATTGAATTCAGTCCCTGATTTCAGTCCATTGGCTGGCTGTAAGTATCTGTGTCTGCTGCTTGTTGGGCCTCTCATAGGGCAGTCATGCTAGGCTCCTGTCTGTAAGCACACCATAGCATCAGTTACAGTGTCAGGCCTTGAAGACTCCCCTTGAGATGGATCCCAATTTGGGCTGGTCACTGGACCACCTTTCCCTCAATCTCTTCTCCATCTTTGTCCCTGCAGTTCTTTTAGATAGAAACAATTCTGGGTCAGAGTTTTTGACTGTGGGGTGGCATAAACATTTTCTAACGATTACCTCAGGCAAAATGCTTACTGTGTGGATCATTTTATAGTTGAATATTTTAAACATGCTAAGAAGAGCTCTTTTCTATTGCACTCTCTTTCCCTCCCTCCCTCCCTCTCTCCCTCCCTCCCCCTTCTTCTCCCTCCTTCTCTGTCTCCTGGTGGTTGAATTTAGGGCTTTGAACACTGACCTGTATCTACAATCCTATACCAGTTAGTTTTTAAGTAATAATATTTTTTACTTCAAATAAAATAGAAATCTTCTGAATTCATTTTATGAAGCAAATGCAACTTTGATACCAAAACATTATACAGAAAAAACTTAATTAACAATGATGGCAGCAAAGTGTCAGAATAGGAAACACAGTACTTTGTTTCTCTAGGGAAGTATTTTTTTAATCCAGGAGTTTAATAAAATGACTCTGTAAGATCTCTGGGAGATAGTGCAAGATTTACAATAGCAAAGTCAATGCCCAAACAAATTAAAATGTCCAATTCAAAGCAAAAGGAAATTCTATTTCACTTTTACTCAGTTTCCCCAGCTTCTATCTGATATAACATGGGGCATACGGGAGGAAGCAGCAGCCCAGAGAGAACAGAGAAGACTTGTTATAGCATTCTCACTTGTCTGGAAGTCTGCCCAAAGGAATGGTCTGTTTCACTGAAGAGCTCACGTAAAGGACACTAACATAATTCAATTCTTAGCCTGATAAAAGCCATGAAGTGTCAGGCACTTCTTATAAAAAGTGCAGGGGGACTGAAGATTCACTTATGCCCGGGGAAAATTACAGATAGAGCAATAGAATAGAAAATCTACAGCCCCAAGAAGCTAAAGTAAGATTTTTGAAAATTAATGTATTTGAAAGCAGCTACATATAGGGGAACATTTCAAAGGTACACGCACAGACCTAGGCAACACACACGCTCAGAGAAAGACAGACTTTAAGCGTTATTGGAGACTGATTCCAAGGCTCACGGCACACACTGCTAAGTGGCATGGTCAGGCTTTCTCAGGCACAGAGCTAGTTTGCAAAAACTAAAAAATGCAGCTGTTTTTCTAAATATACTATGTTTGACAGATATAAGACATAGAAGATATATCCAGTTCAAAGGAAGAAAATTGAGTTGGCACTCAGTTAACTTAGGAAGGAGGATTTTGAATTTGAGGTCAACCTGTGCTATATAGTGAAAAAGAGAGGGAAGAAAAAAAGAAAAAATAAAGGAAGAAGAAGAGGAAAATACTGTCCCTGAGGAAATAATGCCTTTGTAGCACTATGATGGTTTGAATGAGATGTTTTCCCATAAGTATTGGACACTTGAATACTGGATCCAAGTTGGTGGCTGTTTGGGGATGATTAGGTATGACTTTACTGGGGGAAGTATGTCACTGGAAGATAGCTGTGGGGTTTCAAAAGGTCCATACTATTCTCGGTGCACTCTTTCAGCCTCCTGCTTACAGGTCCAGATGTGCGCTCTCAGTTTTCCTACAGCTACGCAGTTGCTCCATCATCATGGATGCTAACACTCAGGAAACAGAAAAGCCCAACTAAATGTTTTCTTCTTTATGAGTTTCTTTGTCACATAGTAACCAAGACAAGTACTCATCACACTTTCAAACTATTGTCCTATGAGTTCAAAGAAAACAAAGTGAAGAACTAAAGGAAATCAACAATGATACAATGAACAAAATGTGATTGTTGACAAATATATAGGCTCACAAAATGAAGCCACATAGAAATTCTGGAGTTAAAACTACAATAACTAAGTCAAAATTTTCAGTAAAGATGCTTAACAGCAAAGAGAAAAATCACAATGTTGAAGAGAAGACACTTAAGATTGTTGAGTCTGAGGTTCAGAAAGAAAAACAGTATAAAGAAGAATTGCGAGCATAATTTAAGGAATTTATGAGATTGCACTGAATTGAAGATGCATTGTAAAAGTCAACAACTAGGAGAATGAGATAAAGGAGTGAAGAGAGCATTTGAAAAAAAGCACTGGCCAAAAATATAGATCAAAAAAATCCAACCAATATCCTAAGAGAACCATAGCAACATTTTATAATCAAATGTTAGAAGAAAAAGAGATTCTTGAAATCAACAAAAGTAACTCATAATACACAAACTACTCTTTCCATTCAGTTGTAGTCCCAGAAGACAGTTTATAGGCCATAGATATATAATGATATATTTAAAGTGTAGGAAAAGGTACGAAACAGGAATTCCAGGTATGGAAAAACAGCCCTTCAAAATTGAGGAAGGGCTGGGTGTACAGCTTCTTAGCGGTGCACTTGTGTGCAGAAGGAGATGAAGACGAATAAATGGAAATCACCAGATTAAAATAATAGCTGAAAAGTATTATTACTAAGCCTACTATAGAGGAGATCATAAGAGGAGTCTTTCAATGTAGATACAAAATCAAAATCAATACAAATGTAAAGGTCTATAATAAAACTAAGTATAGGAATGGCATAAAACCTGGTATTTTTATCATTTTGGCTGATAATTTTTATTTTCTACAGAACTTAAAAGACAAAGCATACTAGGCCAGGGCCCTGAGCAGACCTTGGGCGCGAACTCCACAGCCAGTCACACAACACCCAGAGAAAGCTCCACTCCCAGGCTCTCGAACACACCCAGGATCATAGGATCAGAGGTGAGAAGGACACAAAATCTGTCCCAACACTGGGAGTAACTGGGACCAGCAGGATCCAGGGACCCAGAAACCCTGCCTGACCAGTGGCACGGGTTCCTTCTGGTATGAGAGGGTACCCTGAGCAGACCTTGGGCTCAAACTCCACAGCCAGTCCCACAACACCCAGTGGAAGTTTCATTCCCAGGTGCTATAACACGCCCAGAATCACAGGATCACAGGAGCTTGGTCACACCAGGATCTCAGGGTCCCAAAGGAAGCTTGACTCCCAGGAGCTCTGACACACCCAGGATCTCAGGATCACAGGATCCCAGAATCACAAGATCACAAAGACTCTCTGAGGAGTTCTGGCACAACCAGGATCACAGGAAGGCCAGGCTCCAGTCAGATAGAGTGAGAGCAGGTAGTACTAGAGATAACCAGATGGCAGGAGGCAAGCATAAGAACATAAGCAACAGAAACCAAGGTTACTTGACATCATCAGAACCCAATTCTCCCATCATAGCAAGTCCTGGATACACCATCACACCAGAAAAGCAAGATTCGGATCTAAAATCACTTCTCATGATGATGATAGAGGACTTTAAGAAGGACATAAATAACTCCCTTAAAGAAATACAGGAGAACACAGGTAAACAGCTAGAAGCCCTTAAAAAGGAAACACAAAAATCCATTTAAAAATTACAGGAAAACACAATCAAACAGGCAAAGGAAATGAACAAAACCATCCAGGATCTAAAAATGGACATAGAAACAATAAAGAAATCACAAA
>JAPYYD010007100.1:0-10567 GCA_028551405.1 Uromys caudimaculatus
GAAATGTAAATAAAGTATCAAAAATAAAAAAATAAAATAAAATAAAATAAAAAAAAAAAAAAAAAAGAATAGACAAATGGGACCTCATGAAATTGCAAAGCTTCTGTAAGGCAAAGGACACTGTCAATAGGACAAAACGGCAACCAACAGATTGGGAAAAGATCTTTCCTTACCAATCCTACGTCCGATAGAGGGCTAATATCCAACATACACAAAGAACTCAAGAAGTTAGACTGCAGAAAACCAAATAACCCCATCAAAAAATGGGGAACAGAGCTAAACAGAGACTTCTCAACTGAGGAAATTTGCAGGGCTGAGAAGCACCTAAAGAAATGCTCAACATCCTTAGTCATCAGGGAAATGCAAATCAAAATAAGTCTGAGCTTACACCTCACACCAGTCAGAATGGCTAAGATCAAAAACTCAGGTGACATCAGCCTGCTTTCTTATAGACCCCAAGACTACCAGCCCACAGATGGTACTACTCACAAGGGGCCCTCCCCCCTTGATCACTAATTGAGAAAATGCCTTACCGCTGGATCTCATGGAGGCATTTTCTCAACTGAAACTCCTTTCTCTGTGATAACTTCAGCTTGTGTCAAGTTGACACACAAAACTAGCCAGTACACATGATGAGCTTGTCCTCAAACCACTGTTTCAATTTTCCTTGGAAAGGTTACAGCTCTTGGGTTTCTAATTAAGAGAGCAGCTTTAGTCTTAGCATCTGCCTAGACTATACATAACTCAACAGAATGACCTCATTTTCACTCTGCCATCTTTATTTTACAGTGAGAAAACATGTAACTTGGTGTTATATTAATAGCTGCATATGTAAACATACATGTGTGTGTCCCTGTTGCACACAGCTTACCACAATCAGACAGGCCCTACAGTTCTTCAGGGACAATGCCTGTGTGAACTCAAATTGTTATGTCATAAATGTAAGGGATGTATCCTATTTTTAGTATCACCATGGACAATAAAATTATAATACATGTATCCAAATAGTAAAATTAATTCTACAGGGAATATAGCAAACATTGTTGAAAAGCAACTAAAGAAGATTCAAATGGAGAAACATCTAATATTATGGGTTGGAAACCAATTATTGGGAAGATGTTCATACTAGCCAATGCAATCTATATAAATACCATGCAACTCCTCATCTCAAAACCCTTTGGTGCACAACTAAAACACAGTATTCTTAAATTTATATGGATTCTGAGAGAATTCAAATAGCCAAATTAGTCTTGAGGTAACGAATATAGAAACTTCAACTTTTGTAAAGTAAAATCTGCAAAACTAAAGTTGTTGTAGTAATTTCCAACTCCAATAAGCCTGTATTAGAACACACACACACAATCCAGTTATTAGGGTTATGAGCTATATGCCTACATTGGGCAGATCTAGCACTGTACTAGTTTATTCTCCAGCTATGAGACTCTTTGCTACTTGCAGTTTCTCCTAGCCACGTGGCTCTGTTCCATCTTCGCTTCCTCTTCTCCCCTAGTGGGAGGAGAGGCCCTTGGGCCTGAGGGTGTTTGATGCCCCAGTGTAGGGGAATGCCAGGGCGGGAAGACAGGAGTGGGTAGGTGGGTGTAGGAGCACCCTCATAGACCCGGGGGGGGGAGGGGGGGAAGAAGGATAGGAAGTTTCCGAAGGGGAGACCTGGAAAGGAGGAAACATTTGAAATGTAAATCAATAAAAAAATTTTAAATAAAAACCTACATAAGTAAAGGTTGCTGAATTGACACTAAAAGGAAAGATGAGACTTCAGCAATTAGCTGGAATGGATCTAGCTGAAATTGTGATACCTTTTAATAATGTAGATTGCCTTGTTACGGACATAAGATGAACAATGGCAAAGAGCATGCAGTAATTTCTCGGGAGAGATTAACAGCAAATACCCTAAAAGCAAGCAACTGCTGTTCATAAAAAGAAATGATTGGATTCTCCCTCATATAATAAAAATCTCCAATTTCCAGAGCCCCTACATTTTACACTGATGCTAATAACTCAGGCAGGATGTAAATCAGAAGATGTAAGGTGAGAGTCCCCACAAATCAGTTCAAAATCTGAATTATATGCAATAGTTAAGGTGTTATCAGATTTTCAAATGTCTCTTAATATAGTAACTGACTCTCAATATGCAGAAAGGGTTGTTTTACACACAGAGGCTGCTGAACCTATTGGGGATGATTCTGAATTGACTTCACTGTTTAATCAGCTACAACAAATGATCAGGAAGAGGAGTCATCCACTGTATATAACACACACAAGATCCCATACAGGTCTGCCAGGGCCTCTGGCACAAGATAATGATGAGATTGATCAGCTATTGGTAGGAAGTGTACTAGAGGCTTCAGAATTCCATAAAAATAAAAAACCACCATGTTAACAGCAAAGGTTTAAAAAAAGAATTCTCTATCCTTTGGCAACAAGCCAAGGAAATTGTGGGGCAATGTCCTACTTGCTCATTATGTAACCAAACTCCATTACCTACAGGAAGTAACCCTAAAGGTACACAAAGAAATGAAATCTGGCAAATGGATGTCTTCCATTTTACAGAGTTTGGTAAACTGAAATATGTGCACCATACTATAGACACATATTCAGGATTTCAATGGGCAACTGCCTTAGCTTCAGAAAAGGCTGATTCTGTAAGTATACATTTGTTAGAAGTTGTAGACATTATAAGAATATTCATACGAATTAAAATGGACAGTGGTCCAGCATATGTCTCTAATAAGATGAAGCAGTTTTTTATATATTATAATATAAAACATGTTACAGGCATATCACATACTCCTGCAGGACAAGCAATTGTAGAGAGATCTAATCGTACTCTAAAAGAGATGCTTAACAGACAAACGGGGGCAACAATGAGCCTCAGAGATAGATTACATAGTGCTTTATTAACAATGAGTTTCTTAAATGCTAATGAACAAAAAACTATGGCTGCTGAAAAACATTGGATTGGAGGAGAGGGGAGAAACTGTTGAACTAAACCGGCCTGCTTATTTTAAGGATGTTCTAACATCAGAATGGAAAACAGGAAATGTGATGTGCTGGGGAAGAGGCTATGTTTATATTTCTACAGGAAAGAAAATCTACAGGTTCCTTCTAAGTTGATAAAAACCAGACATGACAAAGGGAGATCCTCTGAAGACCTTGACTATGGCAAGAAGGAGGAGATTGACAAGATCAAGAAGATAGGTGATGTTATATGTCTCTGTACACAGAGACAGCTTTGAGACTAGATGAGACTTAAATGTCTATATACAGCCAATAACTCTTATTGGGAACAAAATTCTCATGACTTATTATTAGATACCATCCCTTAAGATGGCAGGAATAAAAATTTATACTGTATTTTGATTACATGATCAAACTGAACTCTAAAGAAAGGCAGTTGTCTTTCTTTATTGATCTTCCTTAACTGATCTGTGCACCCTGCACATTTCATATCAATGTCTTTACAGAGCTCTGTGTTCCTTGTAAGGTTTGTATAGGGCAGAATGGCAAAGGAGAAAGACAGCCCTGACAAGCACCCGACTCGGGGATGCTGAGACTCTGGAGCCTTCCATTCCAGCTCCTTGTTTGACCTACCTTAACAACATCGAAGCTGTTCCTCTAATGACTTGCTTCCAGGACATTTCAAGAACAGCTAGCTTGGCCTTCCAGCCTTTCAGATTGTTACAGGCAGGACTTCAGCTAAGCCGTGGACTTTCTCTGCATGTAGAGACTGGACAGCAAATGATGCCAGCTAGCCTTCCTTTAACAAAGCAAATTTTCCTATTTTCTTCTGGTCCCCCAGAAGGGAATTCTTCACCCCAATTCAGCTAGAATCAAGCAAAAGAAGATCATTGTCCCAGTTCCTTAGGTTGGGGTGGATGGTTCTGGTTATTTTATGAATTATAGATATGTTGTCATTTAAGGGTTAATCTGCAAATGTGGTAGCCTTTGACAGAGAGGAAACTAGAGAGCTTAGACTAAGGGATTTCCACCTTTCCTTTCCTCTTCTCTTTCCTTCGTTTTTTTCTTTTCTTTTCTTTCTTTCTTTCTTTTTTTTTTTTTTGGAGACAGAGCTTCTCTGTGTAGCCTGGCTGTCCTGGAACTCACTCTGTAGACCAGGCTGGCCAGAAATCCGCCTGCCTCTGCCTCCCAAGGTCTGGGATTAAAGGCATACGCCACCACTGCCCAACTCTTTCCTTCATTCTTAAATGAAGGATAGATGTGGAAAAGAAAAGGGGGTGTATAGTAGCACTATAGAAATTTTTAAAAATAGACATAGAGATAGGATATTACATTTACTCTTAAGCAAAGCACTATATAGCCATAATCTTACATTGATAGACATCTTTATATTTGATGCAAAATTGAAGTTATAATTTCTTACATTGGTACAGAATTTATATATTGATGCAGGTTTAAGGTGTTCATTGGTATAAAAATTTTGTATATTGATACAAAATTTAAAGTTAATATTGCCACTCTTAGATATGCATTATGCTTATGTAAATTATTTAAGACTACAAATGCTTAGACCCAATCCTTATAAAAGCTGTGATTACATGCTGTTTAGGATGATTAAGTAATGCAGGTTAATAGTCAGATAGTGAAACTTATGGTCATATTTATTTCTAATTTAGTTAATTACAAGTGTTTTCAAGATTATTCAGAAAATGAATAGCTAAGAATAATCAATGTTTTATAATTCAGTTAATATATATGTATTAACTGAATTGTATATATATATATATATATATATATATATATATATATATATTCAAAAGCATCAGAGATACACAGAATAGGGCACTTAATATTATTTCGTTATTAAGATCAATTGACTAGGAGACATGTGTGCTCCTGACAGTATCCCCATCCCACTTTAAGGGAGATAGTGAGCATCATTACCTCCAAGCAGAGGTGCTTCGATCATGGCAAGGTAGCCACTAGGCAAGAATTCCTCTAACTCATCTGCAGATAAAAATACTGTCCAAAAAAGGGCAAACAGATGGGGGATAGTTGACTGCTAAGCTCTGCCAATACAGGGTAAGCTAGTTCTTCATAATTTCTGCTTCTCTTAAGGCCTGTCAAATGGTTCTGGGCCAGAAGGCTGAAGACAGATGCCCCAATGTTATAAGAAATCAGGGGAGACTGGAAGAAGAGAGGAGAGGGAGGAAATAAGGGGACAATATAAGGTACTGGAGAGGATGGGAGAGAGGTACAGAGGGTCAGGAAATTGAATTAAAATATGTAGCAGGGGTATGAGGAAATGGGAGTAGTCACTGGAGGGTCCCAGACGCCAGGGAAAAGAGAAGCTCCCAGGACTCAACTGTGATGACTCTAGTTGAAATGTCTAGAGAAGGGGGAGATAGAACCTGTAGAGACCACCTCCAGCAGATAGGCACGGCCACCAGTGGAGGGATGGGGGCACCCACCCATCTCAAAGTTTTTAACCCAGAAATGTTCCTGTCCAAAGGAAGAACAGGGACAGAAAGTGGAGCACAGACTGAAGAAAGGGCCATCCAGGACTGCCCCATCTGGGGTTCCATCCTGTCTGCAGACACCAAACCTTACACTCTTGCTGTGGGCAAGAGGCACTTACTGACAGGAACCGGGTGTGGCTGCTCCTTGAGAGGGACAGCCAGCAACTGACCACTGCAGATGTGGATGCTTGGAGCCAACCATCAGACTGAGCTCAGGGACCCTATGGGGGAACTGGTGGAAGGACCAGAGGAACTGAGGGGGATTGCAACCCCGTTAGTAGAACAACATAGACTGGCTTGACTACCCTGTTCTCTCAAAGTCTAGACCACCAACCAAGGAGTATACCTAGAGTGATTCATGGCTCTAGATACATATGTAGCAGAGGATGGCCTTGTCTGACAGCAACGGGAGAGGAGGGAGACCCTTGGTCTCAGAGAGGTTGGATGTCCCAGAGTAGGGGGATGCTAGAGTGGTGGGGCGGGAGACTGTTAGTGAGGGAGCACTCTCATATAGGCAAAAGGGAGGGGAGAGAGGGTGGATGTGGAATGGGGGGGTTGTGGAGGAGTAACCAGGAAGTGGGATATCATTTGAGATATAAACGAATGGAATGATTAATTAAAAAAAAAATCAGGGGACTGTCCGGGCAGTGAGCGTCTCTACAAATTGTATAGTTTTGAAAGCTATGTTTTTGTGCTTCCTACATATTCAGGTAATATTTAATTCCTTCTCAGATCTTTGGTGAGGTTGCAGACTAGTTAGAACCTCATTATTGAACTTAAGTTGTTTAGCATTAAAGAAGATGTTTCAGATTTGAAAGCATAGATTTCAGATGGTAATAAAAGTTAAAATCAACATAATTCAGACAGAACTGTAAAGTATTTAAGTTAGAATAGAAGGTAGAGTACTTTATCTACACTGACAAATATGATGAACTAGATATTAAGTGTATATCACACATTATAATTTACATAATTGTTATGGTTGTGCTCAATTTATTCTGAAAGAAAGAACCCTATTAACTGGACAAAAGGGGGAAATGTTGTGGGTTGTCCTGATGATGTTTGAATTCTGATGTTAGTTCTGCTTCCTCAAGAGGGGTGGCCCCAGACGAGCAGCCGATCACATACTCAGGTGATCTCATGTGAACCTTCTCCCCTTTTACTGGTCAACAAAGGTGAGAACCTGTGATTGAGCAGTTGGAGGGGAAAGATGGGATAGGAGGTCTTGGAGAATGGGGGCAGGTAGAAAGAGGAGGAGGAAGGAGAGAGGACAGGGGAGATGAAGAAATGAAGATGAAGCAGAACTATGTGGCTAGGAGAAACTGCAAGTAGCAAAGAGTCTCATAGCTGGGAAATAAGTTAGTATAATGCTAGATCTGCCCAATCTAGGCATATAGCTCATAAACATAATAATTGGATTAAGTGGTTTTTATACGAGCTTATTGGAGTTGGGAGTGGGGACAGGTTTTAATATTGCTTTTGCTATATCCTTCCAGTATTGGGGGATTATTCTATTTTTAATAGCCCAAGAAGTAAGGATTTGTTTTACAAATGGTGAATGCATTCCAAAATCAGTGACACTTTCCTTATATTTTCTCAGTTCTAACACATCCTTAGGCTGCCATTCAAGTTCCTGATAACCCTGTGGGTAATCATCATCTGGTGATCTTTGTTGTATACTAGTCGGATAAAGTAAAGTTTGCTTTCTAACAACCCTTGCTTGGCGTTCTCTAATTTTATCTTCTGTCTCTACCTAGGTGTTTTCCCTCATTCATGTTTTAATTCGCTCCCTTAAGGTCTGTGCCCAGGCTATCTCTCCTTTTGTCACTCCTCCTGTTCCCTGCGTTCCTGTGTCTTCTGTTCAAGGTTTTGCCTCGACATTTTACCTTTTTCTTTATATTGTAATTCTGATATTCTGCTGTTTATTTTATTTTGATTGACTAATTTTAATAGATTCTCCTCCAGGCCTTGCTTCCAATGGGGGGAAGGTTCACTTATGCCACCCCTCTTGAGGAAGCAGAATTAACATCAGAATTCAAACAACATCAGGACAATCTACAACATAAAGTCACTGACATAATATGTACTTGACATTGACCTTGGCCAGTGGATCTCAATAGGAAGCTCAGAAAGGTGCTGCAGTAGTTGCTTGCATTGTTACTGTGGCAAAATATCTGAGAAAGCCCCTTTAGAAATATGGGTTTTTATTTGCAAATTTTTAAAGTAACAAATTTATATTAAAGAGAAGTAGTTTGTTTTGGTTCAGAGTTTGAGTGTGTCATGTTATACAAGTCATGGTGACAGGAAGGTGAGATGGTTGGTCACATTACATCTGGAATCAAGATGTAGAGAAGAATGAATGAATGTGCTCAGTGTAATTTCTTTTTTTTTTTTAATTCCCCACCCATGGATGGTCTGCTCATATTTAGGGTGGACCTTACCACATCACTATATTTAGGGTGGACCTTACCACTAATCTATATAATTTCTTATAGACACACCTAGACACCTGTCTATTCGTGATTTTCAATCCTGCCAACTTTTCTAAGAATATTAAGCACTATGAGTCCACTCATTGTCAACTCAACAACCAAAGACATCACCTTTAAGCCATAACATTCCTGTTCCCTCACAGGCTTATGGGCACCTCACAATGCAAAATGCATTCAGTCTAATGTCAAAAGTCTCCATAGTCTGAATATGATCAAAATACATTATATACTTGCATGAAAACTCAAAGAATAAAAATATATTTAAAAATCCTCCATAGTCTTCAACACTTTCAAAACCACTTAAAAGAAAGTCACATCCAAGACTCAAGGCAATCTCTTAACTATGAGCTCCTATAAAATCAAAAACAAGTAGTATTTTCAAAATACAATGACACAGAATAAATATTCCCCTTACCAGGGAAGTCTCACAGAATCTCACCCATAGATAAAGAACTACAGTAACTGAGGGCTGCTGAGATGAGGACAAGCAGTATCCTGTAACTGGTATCTAATACCAAGAAGTCATCACTGAAATCATATACATACAAGTAACACTAAATTGACTAGGGTTATACTGATATATATTTAGGATGTGTGTGTGTCTGTGTGTGTGTGTCTGTCTGTGTGTGTGCCCACACGCATGTGTGTAAAACAATTTTTTAAAAGCCACGATTTTCAAGGAGCATAATGGAAAAGATTGGAAGGAGAAAAGAGAAGGGGGAAATGATAAAATATTCAATGAAAACTTAAAAATATATTAAATTTATAAATGTAACATTGATTTATAGCAAAAACAATTTTCCCCCTTTTTAAAAAAATAGTAATGGGGTTAGAGGAAAATAAGATTGGGACAAAGTAAGAGTGAAATCTAATGGGACAAGCATTAAGTCCTTCAGATTCATGACATCTGGAGCTTGTAATGGAATCTTTTGGGCTCCAAAGAGCTTAAGTAACTCTTTACCCCAATCTCTGATACCTGCAGCACAGATAGCTTCACTGTTAGGTCACCTCTGTTTCATTCCTGCAGCTTTCCTCAGCAGACATCTCATGGTCCTTGCATCTCCAGCATACTGAAGCCTCCAAGTTAGGTTTCATCTTTACAACTTCACACAGTGGTCTTTCACAGGCCCTTTGCAGAAACTTCCAACCCAATGGCACATTGCATGGTGTAAGACTCCATCTTTCACGTCTGCAAAACCAGCATAATATAAATGTCATCTGTGGTGGTTTGAATAAGAATGGCCCCCATAGACTCGTATATTTGAGTGCTTGATCACCAGGAAATAGCACTATTAGGAGGTGTGGCCTTGTTGGAGTAGCTATGGTTTTCTTGGAGGAAGTATGTCACTGGGGGTGGGCTTTAAGGTTTTAAAAGCTCAAGCCAGGCCAAGTGCTTCTCCTTTCCTCCTGCTGCCTGCTGCCTACTGCCTACTACTGATTTAGATGTGGAACTCTCAGCTCCTTTTCCAACACGATGGCTACCTGCATGCTACAGTGCTTCCCTCCATGATGGTAATGGACTAAACCTCTTAACTGTAAGTCAGCTCCAATTAAATGTCTTCCTTTATAAGCATTGCTATGGTCATGGTGCCTCTACACAGCAATAGAGAAATCCTAAGATAAAAGTGCTACCAGTACTGGAATATTGCTGTGATGGACTGTATCATGCTTTTGTTTGAAGAAATATGGAACACTTTGGAGAAGGAAATAAGCTGACTGCTTTAAATGGGGCTTAATGGGCCATACTAGAAGCAGCATGAAAGAGAGTGGTACTGAGAGTGATTTGAATGGTAGGAGCCTGGCTCAAAAGATCTCAGAGGAGAAGAATATTAGTATGTGGCCTAGAGACCATCCTTGTGATCTTTTTGTGAAGAACATGGCTGTGATTTTCCATTTTTTGAAAGTCTGCCTGGGACTAAATTGAAGAGTTTTGGATTGATTTGCATTGGCAGAGGAGACTTCCAGACTGCCTACAGATTTCCAGACCACCTAGTGTTGCCTGTGGCATGCGGTTATTAGTGGCCAGCCTTATGCAGATTTAGAAAGAAAAGGAGTAAACTAAAAAAATATTTACAGTTTCAGGAGAAAGAGGGCACCAGGATGTGTGAACTGATTAAAGAAAAGCCTGGGGCTCAGTAAAATAAAGGGAGTGGTGACCTCAGGGCAAAACTCCAGAGTGCTAAGCTTCTAAATTGTGAAGAGGTATCTTTAGAATGTGAAAAGGATTTTTTTTTTAAAAAGCCCCCCCCCCATAGTGGTACACCCCTTTAATCCCAGCACTCTAGCAAATCTCTGAGTTTGAGACCAGCCTTGTCTACAGAGCAGCCAACCCTAGGGAGTGAAGGAAACCATTGAAAACAAGAGAGACTTGTTTCAGCAACAGCAAGCAGCAGAACTTGACAGCTTCAGCCTCATGATTCTGGCTTTAGAGTCAAGGATAGAAAACAGGGGTTATGGAATCTCCCTCCACAGCTAAAGAAAGGTGCTGAGGCCAGGCATCTGTCAGGGGTGTCCCTGCATGGAGACCCAGAGAGGCCATTGTGTGAAGCTGGGAAGGTGAAGCCTGGATTGCCTTAAAGA
>JAPYYD010007101.1:0-10567 GCA_028551405.1 Uromys caudimaculatus
CTGAAGGGGATTGCAACACTATAGGAGGAACAAGAGTGTCAACTAACCCAAACCCCTCACAGCTCCCAGAGACTAAGCCAAAATCAAACAGCATGCATAGGCTGGATCTTTCCCTGTTCTATACATTTAGTATTTGATTATTATATGTGAGGGACTTCCTAGTTTGGTCTAATCTATTTGGTGACAGTGATGTTCTTGTCAATTTATAGGCATCACCTTCTTTAGGTTAGAAAAAAATTCTTCTATGATTTTGTTGAAAATATTGTCTGGGCCTTTGAGCTGAGGTTTATGCCATGAATAAATGAGTATCCAAATTTATTGAAAAAAACCCACACATACATATAACCGCAGCTTAAATCATATCCTGACCCTTACAAACTAATAGTGAATTCTTCGCTATTCCACTATTACCAATAGACATGACATGGAGACAAAAAGTAAACAGAGAAATACTACAGTTAAATAGATGTTATACACCAAGTGGACCTAAATGATACCTAAAAACCTTTTCAACCAAACACAAAAGAATATACTGTTTCTCTACATCTTATGGAAATTTCTCCAAAATTGGCTACATTTTTAGACACAGAGCAAGTCTCATCAGACACAAAAAAATTGAAATAACTCCCTAAATCCTTCAGACCACCAAATGATAAGGCTAGATATCAACAACTACACGAAAGTTACAAAGTCATGGAAACTAAAAATTTCTTTATTAAATGAAAAATGAGTCAAGACAGAAATAAAGAAATTAAAGATTTTCTAGAAATCAATGAAAAAATACACAATATACTCACAATATTGGACAGAATAGAACCAGGTCTAATTGCCTATATTTAAAAAATAAAAAGAGAGTGAGGGAGAGAGAGAGAGAGAGAGAGAGAGAGAGAGAGAGAGAGAGAGAGAGAGAATGAGAGAAAGAACAAAGGTGGTTGTTTCGCCAATTATTGTGGCAGATTATTTATCATTTGTATAAAGAACCGCTACTGATTTTTTTAGTTAATTTTGTATTCAATCACTTTGCTGAAGTTGTTTAGTAACTATAGGAGCTCTCTGGTAAAATTTTTGGGTTTACTTATGTATACTATCATATCATGTGCAAATAGCTATACTTTGAATTTTTCCAATCCAATGTGTATCCACTTGATTCCTTTAGTTGTCTTATTGCTCTAGCTAGAACTTCAAGTACTATATTGAATAGATAAGGAGAGAGTGGGCAGCCTTGTCTTTTCCCTGATTTTAGTGGGATTGCCTTAAATTTCTGTCCATTTAATTTGATGTTGGCTATTGACTGCCATATATTGTTTTTATTAGGTTTAGGTATATACCTTGTATCTCTGCTCTCTCTAAGACTTTTAACATGAAAGGGTATTGGATTTTTGTCAAAGGCTTTTTCTGCTTACAGGTACAAGGATGGAGCAGATACTGAGGGAATAACCAAGCAATAGCTAGAGGCTCATCCTATGGGCAAGAATCAATCCTTGATGCTAATAATGATACTCTATAATGTTTGCAGAGAACCTATCCTGAAGGGAGTAAGAACACCATAAGAGGACCAAGAGAGTCAACCAGCCTGGACCTCTGGGAGCTCTCAGAATCTGAGCCACCAAAGAACACACAAAGGCTGAAATGAGATCACTGCCACATATAGCAAGATGTGCAGCTCAGTCTCCATATGGGTCCCCCAAACAACTAGAGCAGAGACTTTCCTTAAAGCTGTAGCCAGACTGTGGTATCTATTTCCCAACAGGGCTGTCTTTTCTGGTCTCAATGAGAAAGGATGCACCTAATCTGACAGACACTTGATGCACTGGGTTGGGGGATATGCAGGGCACACCCACCCTCCTAGAGGTGAAGGGGAAGGGGTATGAAAGAGAAGGTCTTAGTGAGGGGGGCCAAGAGGGGGCAGTGTTCAGGATGAAAACAAATAATTTAATTGAGAGAAAGAAAAAGAAAGAAAGAAAGAAAGAAAGAAAGAAAGAAAGAAAGAAAGAAAGAAAGAAAGAAAGAAAGAAAATCAAGAGTAGAGTGGAAACTTTGCCACCTGGTCAAGAGAATAGCTTAGACACAGGAGGTAAAGTCCCTGCTCAAAGATTAAGAAATTAAAGTACAAGTATCTGAGCTAGAAAAGTTTTGATCTGACTTTCTACAGATAAATTCTTGGTTTTCTGTAGGGAATCCCTTTGATCTGGTAATGGCAGAGTGCATTAAATAATGCACAAGGAGAAGAAGTTAGGACTAAAATTTCTTCGTCTGAATCTTTCTATCCTATTATGATGGCTAAAGTTGGGATGCATAACTGAGAGTGGAGGAGATAGTTAAAGCACTGCAAGATTTTCTAGTAGACAATGAAAAAAAAATCTAAGAAAAAGGACGAAACCAAAATGTCACTGAAAGAAATTCTTGCTGTGTCACAAAAAGCAGACACATCTGACAAGAAGGAGGAAGTCACAATAGGGACAAGAAGAGTAGTACATGTGAAGCCATCTTCTTTATACCCTTCATTGACAGCATTGCATTAACAATGTAGCTTAGAAGTGAAGAATCTCAGCTGCTACCAAATTTAGAATTCTTTTCATCCACTATCAACTTTAGTACTTTTTTCACAGCTTTGTGCTAGTTGCGATGATTGCTAACCAAAGGAACAATCCAAAAATCTCTCTTTTTCCATGAATTTAAATCCTACCCAACAGAAGTATAAAGTTTCAAATATTTAAAAATGAACCTAGTTGAATGAAAAAATAAAATAAAAGAAGGAGAACATGACTGCTCCTAAAGTAAAGATATTTTTATTTTAGATATAAGGTAGAAAGCAGACAAAGGTAAGAATATAGGCTGGACTTTGTGAGCAGAATAAATAGGACCATGAGAGAAGAAGGAGCAGGGGGGAGGATGAGCAGAGCTACTAACCAAGAACAGCAGCCTGGGCTAAGAGAATGGCATGACCAAAATGGTTGAATTATATAGAGATCCTGGCTGGGTAAAGGGAAGCAGAAGCCCAGCCTCTAGAATGGACAGGTTCCAGGTAGAAGCTGGGGTGAGAAGTGCTAGGAGGATCTACAGATCCTGAGTGAGACTTGCCCTGCTTTGAGAACTAACATCCCAGCCTGTTGTTGATGGTAAGTGAAAAAGTAATCTCATCTATAACTATTTTCTGCTGATATTTGGGCATCATGGGCAATTTTCAATGATGGTCAAAGAACAGGAATAAAGAGGAGTGCAGGCCTTTTTGCTTGCTGCCCAGTTCCTGCGGGGCCACCTGACACTACAGAAGTGCAGACTGCTTTGGTGTAGTCTGGTATACTGGCCTTTCAGTCGTCTAGAATACACATTCCGAGGAAATACCTGGAGATGGCTCTTCGTAGGTAGCATTGGAGCTGTCTACAGTTGATTTGAAACTTTCTAGGACAGATAGACTAGAGAGAGGTTGTAATGTTTAGGAGAAAATATTTATCTTGGATGTATATTTGAATCTTTAGGGATGTGGTCATGGTAGTTGGCTGAGGGAAGGAGTCCCAAGACTAGGAAAAGGGGGGATGTCCTACCCTCAGAATAGATAAGTCAGACTGTTACTGACAGGAATGCTTACCTGGATTTCATTTGACCTCTGGCAGGTGGATCAAAGTTGTGACTTCCTGAAGCTTACAAGAACGTTTTACTTTAGTTTACAAAAAGAGATAAAAATTTTAGATATATTAACATGGATTATTTTTATTCTGTACTGAAATCCACATTGTAGCAGAAGCAATAGACACATAACGAAAGCTTGGAAACCCAAAAATGATTTGAGGTAAAAACCATGAGTACTCTTTCCAGAGAGCTTGGTACATAGATTAGACAGAGATTTTTTTTTTAAGCATGATGAGAAGTATTTTAAAGTATATACTCAGAAAACAACCAAAGTAAATTTAACATTTGAACTTGAGACTATAATAATAATAGCAGTCTTTTGGCAGTTCTAAATTATCCCATACCAGTTTGATTAATGTCAAAACTCTGAATGTTAGAAGTCTAAATATAACAATAGCATAGAAAGGAAAAGATGTCTGAAACATTTCTCACTATTAATATACCTTAAATCAATATCTTATTCCCTTACAACTTTCTTTTACACATCTTAAAATACTTTCTTAGACATTGACAATTTACATAAACTTTGTACTATTTAAAAAATTGATTATTAACCATGAGACACAAGTGGTTGATTACTGAGAGCAGTCACTATAATCCAAGGTCACATAGTTAGGCAGTCATAAACACTATCAAAGATCGGATAATGATAAATTATAGTAGGAAATATAATCTAAGTGTCCCATGCATCATGTAAAATGACAGAAACTTACCACTATCTGGAACATTACCCTAGGATCCTGTGGACTTGATGACTTCTTTGGAAACACAGGTCTCGGCATCTTCAGTCTTCGGCCAGTCCCAGAAGAAACAATCGACTTTTCTCTGGAGGAGGTACTTGGGGGAACAGCCTAATTTGTCTTAGGCAGAGTAGATCAATGAACCCAACAGTGCCCACAGTTCCGGCAGAGCCCTTACAGCTGGTGAATCAGGAGGCAGCATTTCCCAGTGGTTAGTCACAATCCAGGTGGTGCTGTCTACCCTACTCCCACCCCTTTCCTGCCTCTCTGACCTTATGATTGCCACTGGTATCTGGCATTTATGGCTACCATGGAAAGCTTTTTCATTAAACCTTTTAAAAGCTATATTCAGCAGAGCTCTGAAGAATTTAAGGACCATTATCTATTAAATATACCTGAGCTAATCAAACTTTATTTGTTTTTAGGTATTTGTTTAAGCTTAAACTTGAAAACACATTCAGGAAGCTAAATAAAGCTTGTCCCATCTGTAAACACGTCATAGCATCAGTAATAGTGTCAGGTTTTGGTGCCCCCTGTCCCCATGAGATGGATCTCAAATTGGGCCAGTTATTGGACTGCCTTCCCTTCAGTCTCTTCTACATTTTTGATCCTGTACTTCCTTTAGATAGGAAGATTTCTGGGTCAGAAATTTTGACTGTGGGTTGGTAACCCAGTCCCTACACTTGAGACCCTGTCTACTGGATGTGGACACTATGAGTTTCCCCTCCCCGTTGTTGGACATTTTGGGTAAGGTCACCCTCATTGAGTCCTGAGGGTCTCTCACCTCCCAGGTCTCTGGTACTTTCTAGAGGGTCCCCCAAACGTGCATCCCTTAAGGCTGCTTATTTCCACTCATTATCCTGACCCTTTGGGCTTTTCTCATGACCCCCCCATACCTGATCCTGCTTTCCCCCTCCCTTCTCACACCCAGTCCCTCCCTCCCTCTGCCTCCTGTGATTATTTCCTTCCCCCTTCCAGGTGGAAGTGAAGCATCCACAGGTAGTTATGAGACCATATGGTAAAAGCATGAGATACAGCCAGAACAAAACCCATGCTGTGAATATAATTCCCTTAGGCATGGCAAATCTCTGTCAAATATTGAAGTATGATCTGTACGTGCATGTGATATTGGCAGGTATGAATTAGGTACCATAAGTACAAACTCTATGGAATACAAACATTTCCTCTATTGATGTTAGCATATAAGATGTGTAAATCTCAAATAATTTCACTTAAAATTCAGTTGCAACAAATAGTGCTGATCATAAAATAAAAATACTGCAATGGTTTTTTCTTTTTTTATTGGTTATTTTATTTATTTACATTATAAATGTTATACTCCTTCCCATTTTTATCTCCGAAACCCCTCCTATGTTATCCCCCTTCCCCCTGCTTCTATGCGGGTGATCCTGCACCCACCCACCTATTCCTGCCACACTGCCCTAGTGTAACCCTAAGCTGGGGCATTGAGCCTTCATAGAACCAAGGGTCTCCCCTCCTATTGATGCCAGATAAGGCAATCCTCTGCTACATGTGCAGCTGAAGCCATGGGTCCCTCCATGTGCACTCTTTGGTTGGTAGTTTAGTCCTTGAAAGCTCTGGGGTCTAGCGGGTTGGTATTGTTGTTCTTCCTATGGGGTTGCAAAGCCCTTCAGCTCCTTCAGTCCTTCCCCTATCTCTTCATTTGGGGTCCCTGTGCTCAGTTCAATGGTTGGCTGAAAGCATCTGCATCTGTATGTGTCAAGCTCTGGCAGAGCCTCTCAGGAGACAGCTTATCAGGCTTCCTGTCAGGAAGTACTTCTCTGTACATCTCCCCAATCTCCTCCCACACCTGGTCCTATCCCCTTACCCACTTCTTTCCCTCCTCTACCTCCCATGATTATTTTGTTCCTACTTCTAAGTAGGTCTGAAGCAACACACTTTGGTCTTCCTCCTTCTTTAGCTTCATATGATCTGTGAGTTATATTATGGGTATTCGGAGCATTTTGCCTAATATCTACTTATCAGTGAGTACATATCATATGCGTTCTTTTGTGACTGGGTTACCTCACTCAGGATGATATTTTCTAGTTCCATCCATTTGCCTGTGAATTTCATGAAGTCGCTGTTTTTAATAGCTGATTAGTACTCTGTTGTGTAAATGTACTACATTTTCTGTATCCATGCCTCTGTTGAGGGACATCTGGGTTGTTTCCAGTTTCTGGTTATTATAAATAAGGCTGCTATGAACATAGTGGATCATGTGTCTTTGTTATATGCTGGAGCCTTCTTTGGGTATATGCCCTGGAGTAGTATAGCTAGGTCTTCAGGTAGAACTATTTCCAATTGTTTGAGGAACTCACAGATTGATTTCCAGAATGGTTGTACCACTTTACAATCCCACCAACAATGGAGGCATGTTCCTCTTTCTCCACATCCTCACCAGCATCTGCTGTCAACTGAGTTTTGATCTTAGCCATTCTGACTGGTGGGAAGTAGAATCTTAGGGTCGTTTTGACTTGCATTTCCCTGATGAATTTTTAGCCCATTAGGCTGATTGAAGGAAGGACAGTGGGCTATCAGTTTAATGAAATTACTGGGGCAAGATAAATGGAATAATAAGAGTGTCAGGATCTGGTAGGACTTGGCCAAGACTGTCCTGGTGCAGTGGGCACTAGCAGTGGTTTTCTAGATTCTGTGTTTCTCCAGATGCTTGGGAGAGAGTGTCCATTGTGAATTCTGCAGGTCTCTTACCATATCTGTCTATGGGAGGTAGCTTGTAGAGTTTGTTATACAATAAGTTCTTCTTCATTATACCCCATTTCAATAAATTTAACAATATTGTACATTTCACATTTACTTACATGGGGCAGAGGTTTTTCTGAGTCAGCATACCTAAAGTGTAATTATCAGCAATTACTGTGCAAAGTTGCATGTCATTTTGCTTGTAAAAATTAACACCCCAACCAATGGACTAAAGTCCGGGACCCTTGTGGTTGAATTAGCGAAAGGCTGGAAGAGGTTGAGAAGAGCAACCCCATAGGAAGACCAGCAATCTCAATTAAACTGGACACCCAAGATCTCTCAGACACTGAGTCACTAACCGGGCAGCATACCCTAGCCGGTCCAAGGCCCCAGACGAAAATATACAATAGAGGACTGCCTGGTCTGGCCTCAGTGAGAGAAGTTTTGCCTAACCCTCAAGAAACTTGAGACCCCAGGGAGTGGAGAGGTCTGGTGGTTGGGATGTCAAGGAAGGGTGGGGTGGAGTGCAAGTGGGTGGGGACATCCTCCTGGAGACAGGGGAGGAGGAATGGGATGAGGAACTGTCTTGGAGGACAGACTGGGATGGGTATAAAAACTGGACTATCAAAAAAAAGATTAAAATTAAGTAAAAAACGAAAACACATACATGTATGCAATGAGACTTCATCAGCATCACTTTGCAGGTGGGACAATACTGAATATTAAAAAAATCTCTTAGGGAAGCTATGTGGGTCCAATGGGGAAAAAATGAGTTTTCATAAAGCAACAACAGATATGTAAACTGAAGAGGAAATATTCTTGTGTACTTTAAGAAAGAAAAATAGGAATAGCAACACTATTCTAAATTGTATGTGTTCCTCCCAGCTGAGTGTGGAATGCATAATGTATATTGTCTTTAAGACACAGAGCATAGTACTTTTAAATCATGTAATTCCTCAACTCCACAAAACAAATTGTATAATAGAATAATTTTACTGGCGTGGTAGTCTTCTTTACAGAATTTCATGATTTAGAGAAAAAGATATGTACAATTTAGAGTACTTCTGAAGACATTTTCTGAAATTAAATATAATTTTAAAACATTTGTTGTTTATCTCAGCTATTTTTAATGTCTTTATTGCAATTAAAACTGATAAATAAAGCAAAATATAAGCATTGAGACTTTTAATACTAATAAGTATTTTCCTATGTTCTCATGATCTTTGACAGCTTAAGCTATCCAATTTATATAAAATCTAAATATTACCTTTCACTGCATGATTAATATGTATAGAATTTAATTTCTCCATGTTATATCTCATTTATTTTATATTTTGAAAATCAAAGTAAGATTGAGAGATAGTAATACTATCCAGTGACCCAAGAATTGAGAAATGTCCCTTAATTCAGGAATAGACCATGTTTTCTCCAAGGTCATGAGAAAACATGTAACATTAAATCAGTCTTCCAGTAAGGCTCAGGCTGTTTCTGGATTCTCTAAGGGCTTCAGATTACTTCATGAATGCTTACCATTAGCCAGTCAGTTTACTCAGGAGGACAAATCACATAAAAGTCAATCTTCCAGAAATGTTAATGCTTTGAAAGAGTATATAAAAGAGACTCTGTACTGTTCTGTCTCTTAAGATTACTGCTGTCTCTTCAAGTTATGAAAGAAGTAAGTGGAATGACAAAATTTGTATTTATCAGTAGTAGCAACAGGTTAGAATTTTGTTGATAATTGTTTCTATGAGTAGAATTTCATTTTGCAGAACTCAATTACGATTTCTTTCTTCAGAAAAAAATTGGAAATTTTGTAGTGCTGCCTTATGTACTTATAATAATTAACATAAGTAGTACATTACTTCCTCTTTATTTAGGGGACTTTACAGTTCTTCTGTCCCCAAAATCTCTGGGTCTTTTTCAAGAAATAATCTCAGGGAAGACTAGGTTTTAATTTTTTTTTCTTTTTACATAAAAGTTGGAAAATATTGTTACAACTGTGGAGATTCTGAGAACTATTAATTGGGTTTTTTGAAACCTGAAAAATAAAGGCCCAGGAATTTACTTAAGACATCCAGGATCAAGCAGTGGATATGACTTAAACCCAGTGCCTTGATTCCCATCCCAATGAATAAAAAAAAAAATAAGTTTTCTTTGAAAAACAAATGAAGGCAAAAGATGGTTATGGAAAGCACAACATTTTAATGATTGAATTCAAAGTTAGTGTGATTAAAGTATTTTCTCCTTAGTCATGCTTGACCCTTAGTATCATATACGCAATGCTGAGGTGAAGGAGAACTTCAATGAATCCAAATTTAAGAATAAAATCTGTACATTCTTCACAAACATCGTGAGACTTTTTTTATCACTCCCCAATGAAGCATGAGGAGACTGTGTGCTGGTAGACGGGAACTAGATAGGGATTGCAGTTTATCATTCTTTTCTTAGCAACAAAACTCTGCAGATGTGACTCAAGGAGCTACAAGAATTTTTTCTCAAAAATTACATTTTTAAATTCTTATTTTCTACCATGGTAGATACTGATTTTCTTCAGATAAGAACTCTTGAGACATCTTCATCCTAGTCATATTTCTCATGGAGAAATGTCCTGAAATTTTTTCCTTCTCTATCTTCTTCTTTATTCACAAAATATTTCAACATTTTAAAATAATTAAAACTCAAAACAACTTTTTTGTATAGTATTATTCTAAAGAAAAGCTTTAATGAACTAGCCACAACATAATATATCTCCTATTCTTGAGTGTTGTCAGTGTTCACATGATTATATTTTTACTGGATTAAGGAGACACAAACTTAAAGAGTTTACTGAATTATTTTATGATTAGATCTTCCCTATAGTTGGAAAAAAGAGAAACACTAAGTTTTCATAGGACTTTGTACACAGTCATTTGATAATTAACTGGGAAGAGGTAAGGAAAAAGATCTGGAATAATGGAAAGATGAACATACTTTGTAAGGACAATTGGTTGTGAGTAAGTAAATTTCTAAACAAATAATGAATAACAGAATTCTACCAGAACATTTGTTTATATCTTATTATCTCCCATAAGACATTACTCCTCATATCTATCTCTGCCTTTTAAGTGATACATGTATACTGTGTCATGTAATCTTTTAAAATTCTGTATTTTAACTTAGCTTTACCATTTCTATTTTGTACATTTTGTTTCATTTGGTAAAATAATTTTTATCCCAATCAATTTACATTGAAAGTGTAAGGACTGTTCCTTATATCTTACTATCTTGACATTCAGAGATGAATTAAGTAAGTCTAGGAAGAGAGTACAGACAGAGCAGCACAAACTATAACATTGTCTCAGGATGGAGTCTAAAACCATAGAGAAATTGGGAGGCTTGGCTAACTGAAGAAAAAGACCAGCAAGGAAACAATGGACTTTAAATTACGAGTTTTTATTTTTAGTTTGGGAGTTTTATGCAGTAGATCATAGCAA
>JAPYYD010007102.1:0-10567 GCA_028551405.1 Uromys caudimaculatus
GCAGGCAAATGGATGGAACTTGAAAATATCATCCTGAGCGAGGTAACTCAGTCACAAAAGAACGAACATGGTATGTAATCACTGATAAGCTGATATTAGCCCACAAGTTCAGAATGTCCAAGTTTCATTTAACAGTAACCGCTGGACTGAGAGTGAGGTACCAGATGGATGGGTTGGAGAAAGGTCTGAAGGAGCGGAGGGAATTGGCAGCCCCATGGAGAGAGCAAGACCATCAATGGGCCTGACCCTCCCCCTGGTCGTCCTGGAGTTCAGACCACTAACCAAAGAATTCACATCTATTGACCCATGGTTTAGACTACATATGAGGCAGAAGAATCACCTCGATGGCCATCAGGGAGAAAGGAGAGGACTTTGGGCCTGAGGGTGCTAGAGGCCCCAGTAAAGGGGAATGTCAAGGTGGGAATATGGGAATGGGTGGGCGGGTAGGTGGGAGGAGGAATTCCCTCACAGATGCGGGGAGGGGGAGGGGATAGGGGGTTTCCAAAGAGGAGACCCAGAAAAGGGGAAACATCGGAAATGTAAATAAAGTATTAAAAATAAAAATTAAAAAAAAAAACAACCACTGATATGTAAGTACTTCCTTCTTTCTACCTTGCATTATTTATGACTTGCATTATAGTTCTACATTTTGTTTCCCTTCTCAAAAAAAAAGAAAAAAAAAAAAAAGACTCTCATCGTAACTTCCTGGAAGTCAGTATTCTGCTAGCAGAATTCAGATGAAGATGTAGAATTCTCAGATTCTCCTGCACCATGCCTGCATGGACACTGCCATGTTCCCACCTTGGTGATAATGGACTGAACCTCTGAACCTTTAAGCCAGCCCCAATTAAATGTTGTCCTTTTAAGAGTTGCCTTGGTCATGGTGTCTGTTCACAGCAGTAAAACCCTAAGACAGCTTTAATATCCAGGATATAAAAAGTATTTAACTATATAACAATACTGCAATTACCTAACTAAAAACTGAACAACGATAAATACAAGTGGCCACCATATGTTTTTAAAAGTCCATAAAATGTTCGGTAAGCAAACAAAAGTTGATTAAGACTTATGCTGAGATAATTCGATACCATCTCACACATGCTAGAACAGCTGTGTTTTAAAACTTGCATAGTAACAAATGTCGACAAAGATGTGTGCATACCCACACAAATCAACAATGCTGTTTTGAGAAGAACTTTGACCTCTTTGTTAACGTTGGCTTGTGGTGACAAACTTTGAAATTAACTCTGAGCATTTTCAATTACATATACTTATTGATTCTAGTGGTCATGATAATGCATTCTGCTATTGATGAGTGAGTGATTTCCTTTATATTTTGGAGTTATTTGAAACAGAAATTGCATGAGGACAACCTTAGAGGGAGAGTCCAATTTATATCACCCACTATACAGTCTTCTGAATATGTCATCAAGATTAATCCTAAAACATGTTAAGGCAAGTTTAAGTAAACATCAAATTTGCTTAATGTAAAATAATATTCAAAGTTAGGTATATTTTAAAAAATATCTGGTTATTAAAAACTTAAATGTTTGCATAAAATTGTCTCGCTGTGACCTGGGGCATCGATCGAGGTCTTGCTGAGTGCGAGCAGCATCTTCATTGCTGCTCCCCTTTGGCTGCCAAGCCCCAGCCTGGGGCTGGAGCCATCTCCATGGCGACAGCCCTCAGCGTTGCATCTGGGACAGCCCTCCAGTTGTGAGCCTGGCACTGATGCTGACACAGGGAGGAAAGAGCTCCAGCTTCCTCTTTAGAGCAGCCCCTGCTCGGCAGGGGATGCTGACCATCACGGGGCATGCCTCCCTGGCACATGGAAGGGGAGCACTGTGCCAGCCTGTGGCAGCCCAGGCCATAGGGGCGGGGTACAGGGGACCCGGGTTTGCAGCAGTGACTGTGGGATTCCTTGCTGGCTTGCCTGTCCAACCTCATGGTGCTCGGGGTGCTCTCCCCCTAACCCCTGCTGTCCTGAGGGCGAGAGGGTGGGTTTCCAGGCAGTGGTAGTGTTGGGACCCATTTTGAGCCTGGTTTGGGCCTTGAGGACAAACCTGAGCCTGGCTAGAGTTCTGAGATCTGTCTCATTCACTTCCGTATGGGGTGGTTCAGCAAGACCTGTTTGGCCCTCCCTCTGCCCTGCCGTTGCTGATGTGGAGCTTTGCTACTGGCCCTGTCAGTTTCCCCTTCCCTTTCCCTGCCTCCTATGTCATCTCTCCCCATACCTAAGTGCCCACCCCCTTTGCCTTCTCTATATAAGTGAGCGGTTGATACAATAAAGTTGAGTTCCTGCTTCGACAAGACTCCCAGCCTGGTGTGTTACTTTTGGGCCACCAGCACTCACCATCCCACTCAGTCCCAGACAGACTCTGCTGGACCGGGTTCTCTCCTCTCGCCTGGACCTGCCGGCAAGGAGCTGACAGTGTGTCACAGTGTATTTCACAGTATACCCTTTTGTTCAGAATCCTTTACTTGCAAATGTTCGTTGAAATGAGTCATTATCTGCTTTAAGGCCTCTGGCTTTTGCTACACTATCAATACTGGATCCTTACCTGGACTCCTCTCAGATACCGTTTTGTTTCACTGTGTCATGGAGATCCTGAAGCTTTGAGTCTGTAGGACTGGCTCCTCCATGCACTCTGGCAGTTCATCAGTGGAGTAGATGTTGGGATGGGTCAACTCAAAGCTCTGGATTTGGGCCTGGGTAGTATCTGATCTGGTCAGCCTACTAGCTATTCTACACCCACACCACCATGGAGAACTCTCCAGCTCTGACCTTGCTAGCTCACCCAATGCTGCAGCCAGTGAGGGGCAGAGCCAACTCCCCAGGTCTCATGACATTGGATGGGCTCATCCACACTCTATTGTGCTGCCCAGATGAAGTACAGGATCCAGCTCTCCTGAGTGCTGGGGCAGGAAGACTTCAATATTCTTATCTCCCAAGACCCCACAGCAGCTCATTAAGCTTTGAAAACTCAATGGCTTTTCTAATCCAAAGTTCCAAGCTCCTCCCACAATCCTCCTGAAAGCAACAAAGTCAGGTCTGTCATAGCAATATCCCACAAACCTGGTAATAATACCTTTCCTAGTTTGCATTATACTGCTGTGATAAACACTATATCTGAAAGCAACTTGAGTATGAAATGGTTTGGGGACTTACAATCATTGAAGAAATTCATGGCAGGGACCTGGAAGCAGGAGCTTATCAGAACCACAGAGGAGTGCTACTTACTGGCTTGCTCCTGCTGGCATTGTCAGCCTGCTTCCTTATGTAAGTCAGGACCACCTATTGATGAGATGACACTGCCCACAGTAGCTGGACCCTCTCAGATCAATAACCAGTAATCAAGAAAATGCCCCGGAGGCACACCTTCATTTCAGTCTCAGGGAGGAATTTTCAAATTTGGGCTTTATTCTTCCCAGATCATGCTTGTGTCAAAATGACAAAAAAAAAAAAAAAAAAAAAAAACAAACAAAACAAGATAAAACAAAAACAGCAAACAGGTTAAGGAGATCAAGGTTGCAACTGAGAGCAGGATGAAGATGATAATGAGAATAACAATTAGCTTAGTCATTGTTCTGTTGCTGTGCAGAGATACAATGACCATTGCAACTCATAAAATAAACCGTTTAATTGGGCTTGTTTACAGTTTGAGAGGGTCAGTTGATTATTAACACAGCAAGGATCATGGCAGCATGCATGACACTGGAACAGTAGCTGAGAACTATGTTGGTTGTTGGTTGTGATACTCAAGGGGGGGGAGAGAGAGAGAGAGAGAGAGAGAGGTGGTTGCTGGGCCTGATATTGAGTGTTTAAATTATCACAACCTACCCCCAGTGGTACATTTCCTCCAACAAGGGCACACCTCCTAATTCTTCTCATATAGTGATACTCCTTGGTAACTAAGCATTCAACTACATGACCCTATGAGGATTATTCTTATTCAACCCAGCACATTCCTTTCCTTGACACCCATAGGCTTATAGCCATATCATAATGCAAAATGCACTTACCCCAACTTTAAAAGTCCCCACAGTCTTTTATTTTCTACACTGTTTAAAAGTCCAAAGTCTCTTCTGAGACTCAAGCCAGTCTCTTAAATGTAACCCCTTATAGGATCAAAATAAAAAACAAGATTGCATCCTTCTAACAAGCAATGGCACAGAATATACATTACCATTCCAAAAGGGATGAAAGAGATCATAGTGAGAAAGTACTGGATGACAGCGAGATGGAAAACTGGCTGGGAAAACTCCAATTTCAGTATCTCTATGTCTGATGTCAAAGCTCATCACTTTCTGATACTTCATTTCTCCTCAAACTGTACATTTTGTATTTCTCTGTATTGAGCTTCATTTCATTACAGATCTGCATAAGAGTGATTAGTAATAACCACAGGGCACATTCAATACTAAACTGTCTTAAAAACTGCCCTGCTAACACCATTAATCTAAGACTCTTCAATTGCTCCTCAGGCAGATTTTTAAGACAAGAGCAAAGAGCGGCCACATTCTTTGCCAATATATCACAAGAATGATCTCTAGACCACTAAATAATATTCTTTCCCTCTGAAACATCTTAAACTGATTATAACTTACATCTCTCTCAGCACTACTATCTTCCATGCTCCTACTAGAATGGCACATTAAACAACACTTAAAACATCCAACCACTTTTTTTTTTTATCCAAAGTTGTTCATATTTCTCCAAAAGAAACCAAAAATCAAAAACAAAAACAAAAACAACAAAACAAAACAAAACACGGTCAGGCATATCACCACATCAATACACCACTCCTAGTACTAAGATATGTCTTAGTAACTGTTCTGTTGCTTTGAAAAGACACCATGACCAAAAGGTCTTATAAAAGACCCATAAAGGACTCTTATAAAAAAAGCATTTACTGTATAAATAAATATATGGGCTTATTTACAGTGTCTAATTATCATCATGTCAGAGAACATGGCAGGAAGCAGTCATGGTATTGTAGAAAGATGGTGAGCCTAGTGTGGTTGTTTTACATTCCAACATGGCCACACCTTTTAATCCATTGATTCCTTCTTGAAATAGGACCACTCCCTGGTGACTAAATATTCAAATATATGAGCTTTTACAAGGCAATTCTTATTCAATCTATCACACAGCCAGATGCAGATCTATGTTGGACTCTTAAGCATCTTAGGACAAGAACTCTGGGACTTCCAGAATTTGACATGATTCTAAGTTTTCCATGAGAAGATATAGCCAGTAAACTGGCTATTGTTGTCAAGAACTGAGTACCTGGAAGGAAAGGCAGATATGTGTTTGTATAATTTTTACACTGACAGATTTGGTGTCCCAAAAGACTCAGAATATAAGATAATTTAGTGGTGTTACCTCTCAGACATGAGGCATGTTAAGTAGGGAAAGAAATTAGAGCCCATCTGGATCCTTCATCAGAAGCAGTATCTGTAGAGTTTAAGAGATTTAAAGTTACAATATTGTTTTAGTATTCAAAGAAGTTAGAGTATTAAATGAAGAGAATGGGAAGATAAGGGAAAGCAAGAACAATGGGGAGAGATAACCAAAACTTAAGGCATTTTGAAAATTTACTACTATAAAACCTTCCTTAAATATATACACATATGAGAGCATTTTAAATGAAGTTATCATGAAATGGGGGAGAGAATACCCCAACCAGGTATCATACACTATCAAATAAAACCTCAGTTCTAGGAATATTCTTTGCCTTTTTTGAGTTTTTGGTCAATGCTGTACTACACCCCCCCCCCCCAACATTGCATACTATTGTCAATGATATTGGTTATCCTCCACAACCTGATGGTAAGACCCTTTTACTGAAGATACTACCTATATCATTGAACATATAGACATTGAACTGCTCAACTAGAAGTTTCATCCTTCCTGACTAGCATTTACAGTGCTGGATAGTACTAGGTACATTATAGCAGGAGAAAATGTAATTATCCATTTTACCCAGTTATAAACTTTGTGAGCTACAATAGAGACCTGCCTGCAAAATATACTGGTGCAATAGAGGCACAATGTTATGATACTAACCACGTACATTTTCACTGGATATAAAACCTGGTTAATAAGATAGAACCCATAATGGACACTGTTAATGTGGCCAAGAACCTGATATTAAATAGCTCATGGACCCAAGGGAATTCCTACTATTATGTTAAATGAAACTAGCAATGAAATGACTCCTAATGACACACTGTTCTAACTGTCGATAAGCACAGCCTTTATTAAACAGTTTTCTTGCTGCAGTGGATAATAATTAACACGGAGACCCATGGCTGGCTAATGAATAGAGATTAACTTTGGTGCACTCAGTCCTAAATGATATGCCTTCATCAAACTCCTCCTATTAAGGCTTGGAATCTATGCAGAAGAGAAGGCAGAAAGATTATAGGAACTAGATGTGGTGCATAAATCCAAAGAAATAGCATTTTCCAGATCCAGTGCACACAGAGACATTAAAAGCGTGAACAAAACCTGTACTAAGTTCAAGCCAGATGAAAACTCCAGCATGGAAAAGGGGAAGTGAACCCAATGTCCCACTACTGACTAAGAAGCTATTTGTAATTAACAGCTGCTTGCAAAATGAAAATGTTTTCTCCAATGGACTGAGACTGAAATTATCAACCATACTCCAAAATAGGTCTCACACTTAGCAGGTGACAAACACAAAATGTAATCCATATTTTTTGTGGACTTTTTTTGTTTGTTTGGTTGATTGTTTTCATTTGGAGTTTTGTTTATTCATTTGCTTGCTGGTTTGTTAGTTAGGTTTTTTTGTTATTTACTTATTACATCCTGAGTACTAAGCCCTCCTGATCCCCCCCAGGGTTCCTCTGCTTATCACCCCTGCCCTTCAAATCAAGTCTCTGCAGAATTAGGAGCATCACCTCCCACTGAGGCCAAACATGAAAGCCCTCTGCTACATATGTGCCTGGGGCCTTGCATCAGCCTGTGTATGCTCTTTGGTTGGTGGCTCAGTCTCTGGGAGCTCCCAGTGGTCCAGGTTATAGGGTTGCCATCTCCTTGAGGGCCTTCAATCCTTCCCCTAACTCTTCCACAGGGATTCCCGACCCCCATCCAATGTTTGTCTGTGATTATCTGCATTTGTCTCAGTTAGCTGCTGGGTAGAGCCTCTCAGAGGGCTGCTATGCTAGGCTCCTGTTTGCAAGCAAAATATTTTATCATTAATAGTGTGAGGGATTGGTGCCTGCCCATGGGATTGGTCTCAAAACGGGCCACTCACAGGTCAGCCATTCCTTCAGTCTCTGCTCCATCATTGTCCCTGCATTTCTTTTACAAAGGACTAATTTTGAGTCAAAAGTTTTGTAGGTGTGTTGGTATCCCCATCCCTTCACTGGGGGTCCTGTCTGGCTCCTGGAGGTGGTCTCTTGAGGTACCATATCCCCACTGTTGGGCATTTTGGCTAAGGTCACCTGCATTGACTCCTGGGAGCCTCTCTCATTCAGGGTCTCTGGGACTTCCTAGAGAATTCCCTTGCCTCCCTCTACTACCCCAGGCCCAGCAGCTGCATATTTCCATTCATTCTCCTGGCCCTCTGGCTCCTGTCTCTCTCCCATGCCTAATCCTGCCCCCGTTCCTCTAGCCCTCCCCTCTTCTACCCAGATCCCTCCCTCCCTTTGCCTCCCATGACTGTTTTGTTCTCCCTTCTAAGTGGGAGGCCAGTTCTCAATTGGGCCTTCTTATTTAACATCTTTGGATCTATGCAGTGTATTATGGGTATTCTGAATATCATGGCAAATAGCCACTTATTAGTGAGTACATACCATACATGTCTTTTTGGGTCTCGGTTACTTCACTCAGGATGATATTTTCTAGTTCCATCCATTTGACTGTGAAATTCATGATGTCTTTGTTTTTAATAACTGAATAGTATTCCATTATGTAAACATACCACATTTTCTGTATCCACTCTTCAGTTGAGGAACATCTGGGTTGTTTTCAGTTTCTGGCTATTATGAATAAAGCTGCTATAAACATAGTGGAGTACCTGTCCTGGGGTTATTGTGCAGTGTCTTTTGGGTATATGCCTGGGAGAGGTATAGATGGCTCTTCAGGTGCAACTATTTTCAATTTTCTGAGAAACTGCCAGATTGATTTCCAGAGTGGTTGTACAAGTTTGCGATACCTCTAGCAAGAGAAGAGTGTTCCTCTTTCTCCACATCCTTGCCAGTATCTGCTGCTGCTTTTTGATCTTAGCCATTTTGATGGAAGGTGGAAGGTGGAATCTCAGGGTCATTTTGATTTGCATTTCCCTGACTACTAAGGATGTTGAACATTTCTTTAAGTGCTTCTCAGCCATTCAATATTCTTCTGTTGAGAATTCTGTTTAGTTCTGAACCCAATTTTTCATTGGGTTATTTGGTTTTCTGGAGTCAAACTTCTTGAGTTCTTTATATATTTTGGATATTAGCCCTCTGTCTGATGAAGGGTTAGTCAAGACCTTTCCCAGTCTGTAGGCTGCCATTTTGTCTTATTGACAGTGTCCTTTGCCTTATAGATTTTCAGTTTCATGAGGTCCCACTTAATAATTCTTGACCTTCGAGCCTTGAGCCGTTGGTGTTATGTTCAGGAAATCTCCTATCCCCACGCATTCAAGGCTGCTTTCTACTTTTTCTTCTATTAGATTCAGTGTGTCTGGTTTTATGTTGATGTCTTTGATCCAGTTAGGCTTCAGTTTTGTGCAGGGAGATAACTGTGGGTCTATTCATTTTTCTACATGCAGACATCCCATTAGACCAGCACCATTTTTTGAAGATGCTTTCTTTTTTCCATTGTATGGTTTTGGATTCTTGGTTAAAAATCAAGTATCTGTAAGTGTATGGGCCTTCAGTTTGATTCCATTGATCTGCCTGTCTGTTTCTATACCAATACCATGCAGTTTTTATTACTATTGATGTATAGGGAGCTTTAGGACAGGGATGGTGATGCCTCTAGAAATTCTTTTACTGATCAGGATTGTTTTAGCTATCCTGGTTTTGTTTGTTTGTTTGTTTGTTTGTTTGTTTTTTATTGTTTTTGTTTTTTCATATGAAGTTGAGGATTGTTCTTTCAAGGTCTGTGAAAATTGTGTTACAATTTTGATGTGGATTACATTGAATCTGTACATTGCTTTTGGTAAGATGCCCATTTTTACTGTGTTAATCCTACCTATCCATGGGCATAGGAGATTTTTCCATTTTTTGATATCTCCTTCAATTTCTTTAAATTGTTTATTTGATCTTATTAAACTTTGATAAGTGGTACCTATTGAGTTTCTAAATTTTTGGAGTATAGGTTTTTAAATTATTTCCTTATGATTTTTCTGGATTTTCTTTGTATCTTTTGTTATATTTCCCTTTTAGTTTCTGATTTTGTTCATTTGGATTTGCTCTCTCTTTTAGTTTGGATAAGAATTATCTATCTTGTTGATTTTCTCAAAGAATCACCTGTTGGTTTTGTTGATTCTTTGTATTGTTCTCTTTGTTTCTGATTTACTGAATTCAGCCCCCCAGTTTTATTATTTACTGCAGGCTACTTCTCTTGGGTGTGTTTACTTCTTTTTATTCTAGAGCTTTCAGGAGTGCTGCTAAGTTGATAGTATGAGATCACTCCAATTGTTTGCACTTGCTTTCATTAACTTTCCTCTTACCACCATTTGCATTGTGTCTCTTAAATTTTGGTGTTTTGTGCATTCATTTCCATTGAATTACAGAAAGTTTTTAATTTCTTTGTTTCTTCCTTGACCCAGTTGTTGAGTGGGGAGTTGTTTAGTTTTCATGAGTTTATAGTCGTTTTGTTGTTTGTGTTGTTGTTAAAATCCAAATTTAATCCATAGTGGTCTGATAAGATACAAGGGGTTATTTTAATTTTCTTGTATCTGTTGAGACTTGCTTTGTGTTCATGAATGTGGTCAATTTTGGAGAAAGTTCTATGAGTTACTGAGAAAACGGTACATTCTTTTGCGTTTGGGTGAGATTTTCTGTAGATATCTGTTAGATCCATTTGATTTATAATATGTTAATTTCATTATTTTTCTGTTTAGTTTCTGTGTGGATGACTTGCCCATTGGTGAGAGTGGGGTGTTAAAATCTCCCACTATTAATTTTCTGTCGGGCGCGCCTCTCGCCAACAAGAAGACACGCGGACACACAGTAGGCTCCGTCTACAGTTCAGCTTTATTTAGCCGTTGATAGAGAAGGAAGAAGGAGAACTGCGCGGGGCCCAACATGGCGGGGTTATATAGCTCCGAGGCAGCGTGTCCCCTATTGGTTGGCGTGCCCCGGGAGTGGGCGGTGATTAGACGTGTACACCCATAATGCATTTCGGGATTTTCGCGGGCTATCCGTAAGTTTCCTCAGAGTGACAGCGCCATCTAGTGATGGCGAATATTCTAACCGCTCCTTACATCTCCCCCTATTCTTTCAAATAAGGAGAGAGGGGTTAGCTGGGTTAAGTAGGCCACACCTCCCTGTAGTGGTATCAAAGCACAGAACCAGGCTCGATCAAGCGAATTCCGTCATGAGTGAA
>JAPYYD010007103.1:0-10566 GCA_028551405.1 Uromys caudimaculatus
GGAGGGAGCAACAGTGTCAAGTGGCCTGACCCCCTGGGTCCTCCTGGAGACTGGGCCACCAACCAAAGAATACACATGGAGGGACCCATGGTTCGGACCACCTATGTGGCAGAGGAGGGCCTTGTTGGCCATCAGGGGTAGGAGAGGCCCTTGGGTCTGAGGGTGTTAGAGACCCCAGTAAAGGGGAATGTCAAGGTGGGAATACGGGAGTGGGTGGGCAGGTGGGTGGGAGGTAGAATTCCTTCATAGAGGTGGGGGAGGGGGAGGGGATAGGTGGCTTCTAAAGAGGAGACCTAGAAAGGGGGAAACATTGGAAATGTAAATAAAGTATCAAAAAATAAAAATAAAAATAAAGAAAAAAAGAAAAAGAAAAAAAAGAGTACTGGCTGCTCTTGCAGAGAACCAGGCTATGATTTTCAGTACCCACATGGTGGCTCACAACTGTCTATAACTCCAACTCCAAGGGATCTGACGCCCTCTTCTGGCCTCCTTGGGCATCAGGCATATGCATGGTGTACAATCATGCAGGCAAAATACACAGACACATAAAACAAATGTAAATTTTAAAGCATTCAAAGGTCATCTCTACCACATAGCAAGTTTGAGGCCAAGCTGGGCTGCAGTAAGACCAGATCTCCATACACACAAACAAAATAACAACGAGAATCATATTTCTTAGCATAATACAAATACACAAAATAATATTCTCCTGTGTTTTTATTTCTCCCAATAACTGAAATTCTGAGAAGTCTTCATACTTTATCCACCATGTTAGTTTAAAATTAACTGTATTATCCAGTTTTGCCTCTATTCTAATAACTGCATTATTTCGTTCTGCCTCTATTCTAGGACAAAATTCTAAAACAGACAACTTCTGGACTGTCAGAATGGCAAAATCTTTCTAACATAGTGCTGCCCAAATTGGAGTGCACAGAGCAGCTCTGGTATATAAACTGTCACTAATCCACAGAAACTCATGGACAAATGTTAAAGCTTCAAGGCAGTGTGAGAAGCAACGTTAAGTCTAATGGCTCCAATAAAGAAAAGGAGTTAAGAAGAGCCTGGTAGGTAGTCCACGGTTTTTCACTTTGTTTTCCTCGTAATTCAGCTTTATGATATACTATAAAAGGATCAGTAAGGAACTGGATTTTTTTTTCAACCCTGCTCTTTCATCAAAGACCCTTCTGAGAAACATTTCATTGATAATTCTTTAAATGATGAAGGCTGCAAGCTATGAAGAAGACCTGCTTCTCTTTGATGTCCCCCATCTCTATTCATCTGGCTTTCTCACAAGAGCCACAAACACAATTCCTTTATTTCCCAGTGTTCCTTGGACTCTGCTAAGCTGGCAGCCACATCAGTACAGCCCACCACCTAAGACTTGTCACCAGATTCTCTGACTGACAGACCCCGATGACAGGCCCTGAACGCAGCTTCCCTTTCAGCACATACACCCTCGCTCCCAGTGAGCAGGCAATCACTAATTGGTGACCCTACGTGAAGAGTCACCCCACCTTACAGTACGCGCACGGCGTCCTTCATGGGGATATACGTCATCAAAAGAATTCTAAAGCCAATATAGAATAGTATGGAAAAGTTTAAATTTGGTGCTTCTACATCCATTTTAAATCTTATTAGTCCTTTGAGAATTCTGTACAATGTGCTTTGATCACAGTCACCCCCTCCCCTAACTGCCCCCTCCACCTGCCCTGCTGTGCCCTGCCCTGCCCTGCCCTGCCCACATAGCTGTGAGTCCTTTCTTCTGTTGCTTTTACTCCCACCACAGCCAGTTTGTGCTGTCCACGTGTATGTAGACATCCACTGGAATGTGCTTACCTCTCCGGGGGCCATACTCTTCAAAAAACTGACACCCCAACCCCAGCAGCTAGCATCTGCGAATAGCTCCTCAGCTAGGGGTCGGACCTCCAGCCCACCTCCTCTCTGCATGCTAGGATATGGTCTGGAGAGCTGCCCCAAAATTAAAAATAACAACAACCATCATAAAGTAATAGCCTGCGACACTTGAAACTCATGCTCAAAAGCTATTACCCCTTCAGTTCTGACAGTCTATTGAGACTTACAGTTTTCCACTTGAACTACACAACTTTCCTGGTTTACAAATTTCTTAAGCTTATTATGCAAGTATGTACAAATATATATATATATATATATATATACACATATATATGTATATATACACACACACATATATATACACATATGTATATGAAACATATTTTTTAAAACTTACCAATGATAGGTTCAAAGGTATTTTTATCTCAGAAAAATATACTAAGGAAAATAAAATATGCGGTGCTACATTCTGACATCACAGTACTGATAAAACACAACCACCAAACCAGGCACCATAATGTTGTGTTGGAAGAAATAATTCTCCGTTGCTGATAATAGTTATATCATACTTTTAGTTAATACTTGCAATATCTTTCATGCTTTCAACTATTTAAAAACTTGTATAATGAAAAAATGGTGGGGCTGGAGAGATGGTTCAGATAAAAGCACTGACTGCTCTTCCAGAAGTCCTGAGTTCAAATCCCAGCAACCACATGGTGGCTCATGACCATCTGTAATGGGATCTGATTCCCTCTTCTGGGGTGTCTGAAAACAGCTACAGTGTACTCAACATATACATATACATACATACATACATATATATATATATATATATATACACATATACATACACACACACACACACACACATATATATATATACACACACATATATATATATAATAAAATCTTTAAAAAAGAAAAATGGTAATTGAGGTCAAAATGTAAACACAGCATACATAAACTTATTTAATTTCTGCCTGCCTTAGTCCAACAATAAAATTAAATTCCTTCCCCGACACCACTCAATGTTTAGACGTCTATACAAATTTCTGTCAAATTACCCACTGCTCAGATTTAGACCAAATGCAGAAAATTGTTGCCTAATTTTGTTTTCTTAGCCAGCTCCTTTCTCTGGGGCATTTCTTTTTTACATTTATTTATTTTAGGGGGGCACATGGTCAGAGAATCACTTGAGGGAGTCAGTTCTCTCCTTCCATCAGGTGGGTCCAGGGACTCAAACTCAGGTCCTCAGGCTTGGTGGCCAGTACCTCAGTGCAGTAGCACTGAGCCATCTCCCCAGCCCAGTCTGAAGTCATTCTAATACTGAATTAGTCTCAATCTTTTAGTCTCAATCTCCCAGCAAATTTCTCTTTGAATTTTAAGCAGTTACTAGGTTTTCCTTAAGTGTCCATAGCAACATAGGCCTCCTCAATGGAGATGGTGAAAACCACTCGACAGTGCATTACATTAGTGATTTCCTGGCCAATCTTTTCTTGGAAAAAAAGGACATGGCATTTGGTAGAGAAGACCTGGGCTCCAGTCCAGGCCTCCACCACTTATCAGCTAAGTAACCTTCAAAGAGTTTCATAACCTCTTGGAGACTTACGTCCTCCTGTGTTTAAATGTTTTAAAGAGGGGGATTAAGATTCTACACAGATTTACTGGGAGCAAAAATCAGCCTAAGGAAAAGAGATTTATGCTAATCATAGCACTAAATTCTCTTCATGGAAAAAACCATACTCACTAACAATTGAGTGTCCTGAACCCACTGCCGGCCTTGGTCAGCATCCGCTGCCAATTCACAGTCAAACTGAAGTCCTTGCCAAGGCTGTTCCTCACATCTCATCATTCCTTTAACATAAAGTGTGCGCTCCTGCATGGATTCCCAGTGTCCAATGCCAAAGATGCTTTCCCTTGAGCTTCAGCCTTCCCCCAGGCTAGTTCGTCCGTCCAAAGATCTGTCGACCTTCCTGATACTAACTCCCTCTTCTACTGTTTTTTGATTCCTACAGAAGAATATGCTTGTTTTAAACATATTCACTTTTGCTCTACAAACTATACAAATAAAATGTTTCACTGTAAAAAATTATATCATAAAAATGAAACTCCAGTTACCCCCTCAATGCTCATAGTCTCTTCCTTTCCTGACTTACCCACTGTACTGAACTTGATATGCATCTTGATAAGCTTTCTCCGTGCACTCAGACATACATACGAAACCATGTACCCTTACACATATATAAGAGAGGCCTTTTCTACAAAGACACAATTATTCTATATCTCTTATTCTATAGACTGTCTCTGCCTTCTTGGCATTCAGATACAATCAACATTACTTTAGCTTGAGTCTTTGGAAACCGGACAGTACATACAAGTGGTGGGCCTGGACTCATTGCAGTCAGAACGGTTCCCAAGAGCATCAACAACTACTTACTGAGTACTTTGTGCCAGGTATAGGGTGTGCAGTGTGGAACAAAACAGGCATTGTCCTAAGGGAGCTAAAAGTCTTCAATAAAAACAACACTAGCACAGGTACGGTGGCTCGCACCTGTAATCCTAGCTCTCGAAGGACTAAAACAACTCAGTTTGTGTGTCTGGAAGCAACCTGGGCTGTATAATGAAATGCTCTCAACATCCCCACGAGAAGGCAATCAGGCAGGAAGGCAGGAGAATTAATGAAAGAAGTAAATATAGCTCATCCTGAAGGTACACTCCAAGGCATACCCAGCCCAGCGGACGCCTGAAAGCCTGGGCATCATTTTTTATTGTTATCTGAAGCTTTAACATTTTTCAGCTCTTTGAGGATTTCATACAATGTTCTTTTGATCATATTCACTCCCTACTCTTCTCCCTAACCCCTCAGCCCCTTGACCCTACTCCCAACTTCCTGTCAACTTCATTTAAATCCACTGAGTATAATTGTGCTGGCCATATAGTCATAGGTACAGAGCCATCCACTGAAGCATGGTTGGCCCACCAAGGGCCTCCCTCCCAGAAGCCATCAGTGGTCAACAGTTCCTTAGTTAGGAAAGAAAGGCTCAAGGGCTGCTTCCTCTCCATGCTAGAATGTTTGCCGGCTTAATGTCTCGCTGATCTTACACAAGTAACCACAGCTGTTGTAAGTTCCTAAGCACATAGGTCCTCCCATGTCCAGACAATGCTGTTTTGCTCTGGTCCTCCCTGACTCCCGGCTCTAATCATCTTTCTACCCCCTCTTCTCTGATGCTCCCTAAACCTTGCAGGGGGAGGGAAACACAGATACTCCATTTGTGACTGAGTCCTCCACTAATACCCCCTGCACTTTGACCAGTTGTGAGTTTCTACGTTAACCACCATCCACTGCAAAGAAGCTCCTCTGCTGGGGCCTGGGAGCTGTGCTCTAAAGCTATAGAAACAGAGGTGGGAGTTCAGAGAGCAGTGAATACCATGTCCACGTGCAGAATGGTACTAATAGGTTCACCTCTGGGGAAGGTGAGCTCCCCAAACATAGGCCCTTGGCAAGATGTATAGTACCAGGCATGCCCTTCCTCACGTGGAGAGGGCCTTAAACCCATCGGAAAGTGCAGCCCCATAATATCCATGCCATCATTGTACCCACAGGCATATCCTGTCACTCCAGGCATCACTGGACCTCAGTGTTCAAGGCTGAGTAAGACTGCTGATGACTTTTCCCCCATAGAACCTTCTAGTACCATGAAAGCTAAGCCAGCAGGGAGGAAGCTGTGTGGCCAGTGCCAACTTGATTTCTCCATGTCCAGTAACCAAAGAGTGTGGTACCTTCAGCAGTAAAGTCTACGGATACTGGTTTTCCTACAACTACTTACCTATAATGAAGTTCAGTTTGCGAGTAGACACTGTAAGAAACTAACCATGACCAAGAATGAGATGGAACAACTGTAACTATACATAATCAGAAAAGCCCCGTGAACAAGGCTGCTCTCTGTTTAGAGTCTCAGGAAATACTAGTATTTGTGGATCGTGGGTGGCTGCAAATAACTGAAACTACAGAAAGTGAAACTTCAGATAAGGAAAGACTACTATGTAAAGATTACAATATAGAGACCACTCCTATTACAAAGACAGCATTATCCACAGCAGCTCACACCATTGTCCTTGCTGTAGATACAGCGCTGCTTGAGTTAACCAATAACTTGGCATGAGCTACACCCTACCTCCATAGTCATAACAATATAATCACTAACCCTCCATTAAACAGCTTCTACTCTGGGGGAAGCAGGTGCACTGGTGAGTGGGACGGAGTGCAGTACTATGAAAGGCCCAATTTCAACATAGTATCTTCTAGGTGAGTGAGTGAGTGTGTGTGTGTGTGTGTGTGTGTGTGTGTGTGTGTGTGTGTGAATTCAAGTCGGTTTATGCATGTGTGGGTGTGCACGTGTAGGTTCATGTGCACATGTACACACATGAAGGCCAAAGGTCAATGTCATAGCCCTTCCTCTGTGGCTCCTCACCTTGTTTTTTTGAGACAGGGTCTCTTACAGAACCTGAAGCTCATCAATTTGGCTAGGCTGACTTGCCACTAAGTTCCAGAGATTGCCTATTTCTGCTCCCCAAATGCCTGCCTGCTAGCTCTGGGGTTGCAGAAGTGTGCTCCCATGCCTGGGTTTTATGTGGGTGCTAGGGAAAGTTTGCATTTCATGCTTTGTGTGGCAAGTACTTTACCAAGTGAGCCACTTCCCCAGTCCCTTTCCTTTCTTTCTTTCTCTCTCTCTCTCTCTCTCTTTTTTTTTTTTTTTGTTTGGTTTTTCGAGACAGGGTTTCTCTGTGTAGCCCTGGCTGTCCTGGAACTCACTCTGTAGACCAGGCTGGCCTCGAACTCAGAAATCCACCTGCCTCTGCCTCCCAAGTGCTGGGATTAAAGGCATGAGCCACCACTGCCCAGCCCCTTTTCTAACCTTTAAAGAAAAAGAATGAAAGAACTACAGGTGAAGGAGGCTAGAAGTGATTTCAACTTCTCAAAGGTCAACATAAGAAAGTGAAGAATATATACTAAGTACCTTGGGTTTCAACAAGGTAAGAATTTTGTGCATCAAATGACATTATCAATATTGTAAAAGAGTGTCCCAAGTTACCTTTCTACAGCCCATAGTATAGAAAATATATGGTAAGTCGGTAAAACTAAGCATAGAAATGCCATACGATCCAGCAAGTCTAGAAAACAAACTCTGAGAGTTGGACAGTCTTTACCAACAGCAAGCAGCACTACTCACAACAGCCAAAAGACGCCAGCCATAGACATCACTGGAAAGAGTACACATGTGATACATACGCGTGGGGTTGCAGGGACACACACACACACACACACACACACACAGGAACACACCACACACACACACACACAGACACACACACAGACACACACACACAGACACACACACAGACACACACACACAGAGACACACACACACAGAGGAATATTACTCAGCATTAAAAAGAAAGTTAGTTCTGACACATACTACAATATGCATTAACCTTGAATATACCATGCAAAGTGAAATAAGCTATTCACAAATAAATACTCCACGACTCCACTTACTTACTTAGTACCTGAAATAGTTAAACTCATAGAGACAAAGTAAATGGCATTTGTCACTGGCTGAGTGAAGGGAAGACCCGGGAGTTACTGTTCCATGGGTATTTGAGTTTACAAAACTTAAAGAGGATTGGCCACGTGTACAGCATCTTCACATCTGGGTGGCCTTGATGCCACAGAACTGTACATTATAAAATGATAGATTTTATGTTACATATATTTTCTCACATTAAAAGTTTGTGCAAAGATCAAATTTGTACCTGTATATTAAAAATTTACTGAACCACTAAAAATAACAATTTTAAATGAAAACAGATTAAAAAAAAAAAAAACATTGATGATTGAAAAGAAGATGAAAATGTCCTCCAAAACGTCCAATTGATTCAAGACTTGTTGTTCATAAATTGATGAGTAAAAGTTGAGATGAAAACCTTTTCAGAAAACAAAAAGTCAAGAACAGCAAGGTCGGTGGGATAAATTTCACTTTCATGGCATGCCATGAGAAAGATAACCAAATTACTCAGGAAATGTGGCCCTGAAAAAGAAGGTTATAAAATCATTCTTCAGGCAACACGGCATAAAAATCAAGATTATCCAAGCAACTTGGAAGCTAAAATGAGGAGCTAATCCAGGGCCAGCAAGATGGCCCCAGTAAGTAAAAGCACTTGCCACCAAGTCGAACAACCTAAGTTCAAAACCCATGACCTACATGGTGGAAGGAGAATCCTGCAGGTTGTCCTTTGACCACCACACACATACACACAAAATAAATAAATAAATATAAAGATGGTATTCCACCTTTCTATACAAGTAGAAGGCCCCTTTTAACATATAAAGTGAGAGCATAGAATAACTAAGTTGGAGCCTTAAAACACAGTCATTCCCCTATCAACATGAACCAACCAAAAGGCTCTCAGCTATCCTCTAAATGCAGAGGCAAACAAAATAAAAACTATTTACCAAGTGTACTGGCTAGTTTTGTATGTCAACTTGACACAAGCTGGAGTTATCACAGAGAAAGGAGTTTCAGTTGAGAAAATGCCTCCATGAGATCCAGCTGTAAGGCATTTTCTCAATTAGTGATCAAGGGGGGAGGGCTCCTTGTGAGTGGTACCATCTGTGGGCTGGTAGTCTTGGGTTCTATAAGAAAGCAGGCTGAGCAAGCCAGGGGAAGCAAGCAAGCCAGTAAGCAGCATTCCTCCATGGCCTCTGCATCAGCTCCTGCTTCCTAACCTTCTTGAGTTCCAGTCCTGACTTCCTTTGGTGATGAACAGCAACATGGAAGTATAAGCTGAATAAACCCTTTCCTCCCCTACTTGCATCTTGGTCACGAGGTTTGCGCAGGAATAGCAACCCCGACTAAGACACCAAGTACTGTCTTAAAATAGCTCAGGATGGGCCTGCAGATGCAGCTCAGTGGTTAAGAGCACAGATAGCTCTTACAGGGGACCTAGGCTTGGTTCCCAGCACTCACCTCTCTTGGCTCACAACCACTGGTTACTCCAGATCTAAGAGTTCACATGACCTCTTCTAGCAACCATACACGCACGCACACACACACACACACACACACACACACACACACACACACACACACGGGGGGGTGAGAGACTGTGTGTGTGCATGTGTGCATGCAGAATAAAGGGCTGGAAAGATGGCCCAGTGGTTAGGAGCACTTGCTGCTCTTGCTGGGGACCCAGGTTTGGTTCCCAGCTCCCACATGGAGACTGACAACCACCTGTAACTCCAGTTCCAAGGGGCCTGGGCACCCTCATCTGAGCACAGACATGGTGCACTTTCTATAAATGCAACCAACTACATAAAATAAAAATATTTTTAAATTGTACACAATAGGAAGTACAAAAGTCAAAAGGGCAACAGTAGAATGCTCTTATTGTTCCCTTAAACATGTGAGGTTAAGTCAGGCCGTGACTCTACCGCACTCTTTCTACATTAAACTAGTTACTTCCCTTCATCTTTTTCCCCACCTCAACCTCCACACAAAATATTTTTTAATCACCCTGAAATGAAGTCATTGCAGGACATGAAAATCCTGAGATTCACACTATATAAAATCCAAGCAATGTTTATCAAGGTTTGACTACTCCAGATTCTGGAATTTCAAAAGTTCCCAAGTAAGTCATTTCAGAATCTACTGGCTCAAAGCCAATAACTACCACTTAAAATCCTAAGTACAAAATATAAATTAAAAACCACAAGTGATAGGAAAGGCACTTGTTTTATTTGGGGTTTTGTTTGACTGTGTCTGACCACAGCCCTCTTCTTATTTCTTAATATAAAAGTCGATCAGACTGAACTCCCCATGCTGACCTTGAACACTCTGTGCCAAGCCAGACCTTCAACTTGGGATCCTCCTTCCCCCCCTTAGAGTTGGGATTACCATTCCTGGCTATGGCAGAACCTTTAAGTATTAAAAGGTCATAAATGGCTTAATTAAAAGTACATGTATTACTCTATCATGTGATTATAATCAGAAGAGAGGTAGAGAGACAGCTACTGGAATGAAGACCTAAAGGAAGCGCAGGGCATGAGACGTGAATGAGAAGTGCAGGGCATGGGAAGTGCATGAGAAGCACATGAGAAGTGCATGAGAACTGCATGGGAAGTGCATGAGAAGCGCATGAGAAGCACATGAGAACTGCATGGGAAGTGCATGAGAAGCGCATGAGAAGCACATGAGAACTGCATGGGAAGTGCATGAGAAGTGCATGAAACATGCATGAGAATTGCATGGGAAGTGCATGAGAAGTGCATGAGATGTGCATGAGAAGTGCATGAGAAGTGCATGAGACATGCATGAGAATTGCATGGGAAGTGCATGAGAAGTGCATGAGAAGTGCATGAGATGTGCATGAGAAGTGCATGAGATGTGCATGAGAAGTGCATGAGAAGTGCATGAGATGTGCGTGAGAAGTGCATGAGAAGTGCATGAGATGTGCGTGAGAAGTGCATGAGAAGTGCATGAGATGTGCATGAGAAGTGCATGAGAAGCGCATGAGAAGTGCATGAGAAGCTCATGAGAAGTGCATGAGATGTGCGTGAGAAGTGCATGAGAAGTGCATGAGAAGTGCATGAGATGTGCATGAGATGTGCATAAGAAGTGCATGAGATGTGCATGAGAAGTGCATGAGAAGTGC
>JAPYYD010007104.1:0-10566 GCA_028551405.1 Uromys caudimaculatus
AAAAAAAAAAAAAAAAAAGAGCTGCTACACATCATTTTATCTACCAGTTGCATCATTTTTCATTACCATAAACATTGCAGTTCTTCATACATTGCTTTATTTGCTAACATTTCTTATAATTTGTTTTTATTTTGCCAACAGTCCCATTTCTGTCAATTAACTGTATAACAGCAGAGAAATCACTTGATTCACTTGGACCCACGTTTATAGCCATCCATACATGCCTCTCTGTACTTCTATAGATGCAAGAGCAGCTGATATGGTGTGACACGGTACAATAGTCATTGTAGATTAACCCATTTATTGCATGTGATATATATTATTTAATAATGTATTATTGTAACTAAATCAGAAAGATATTATATTAATAGTATCATTTTATTCTATCAAAGTAAAAGCTCTTGAGGAAAAGCAATTTTTTTAAATTTTCAGAACAAAACTAAGTTACTGGTTAGATGATGGTTTTATGTAAGCTATAAATATTTATTGTTTTTCTCATCACATTTGTAATAGGCAGACTATCCCCCTTCCTCTCTCTCATTCCTCTATGGGCACTAAAAATGACTAAGTCGCTTTACATGCTAACTGAAATTAAGATTCTAAGTAACTGATTTTAAAATGAGGAATTCATCCTGGGTTATTCAACTGTACCCCATGTCATTGGTCCTTTCAAGGGATAAAAATGAGAGAGAGAGAGAGAGAGAGAGAGAGAGAGAGAGAGAGAGAGAGAGAGAGAGAGAAAGAGAGAGGGAGGAAGGGAAGAGACAGAGAGAAAGAGAGAAACATAGACAGAGAGGATAGAGAGACAGACCGACAGAGACAGAGACACTCCTGTTGTTTTAGAAGCCATAATTTATAGTACCACTAGTAGATTTCACATTAAACTTTGAAAGAAAAAGTAAAACCCCAGAAACTATGCACTACCTTCCAGCTACTAAATGTTTTATGTGCATTATCTTATTAAGCCCTTAAATCAATCCTGGAAGACAGGGGTGTTCTTATCCCAGGACTTACTCCTATAGGGAGATAGATGTTAAGTAACTTGAGTGAAGACCCATGGATACTAAGTGGCAGAATTAAGTCTCAACCTTTGCAGCCTGTGTCTAGACAGAATATTTGAGCATTGTCCTGTGCTGTCTCCTGAGGACTGGTCACCTAAATAGGGAGTGGGGTGAGAAATGAATGAACTCGTCCTGTGTAAATGAGTTACTATTAAATAACAGCATCCTTCTTCATCCACCTGTGTCCCCTGTCACTGTACTTAAATGGGTTTATTTATTTAAGGTAGGTAGGAGGTATAAGAAAGATAAAACTAACCAGTTCCCTGCCACTCTACTGTGTTACTCCTAGTTTATTTAGTATTAAACTCATTTATGACATTTATTATTTTAACATTTGCTCCAAATATGTTTCTACAGCATCATGTTTCCTGGCATTGTAATATCCTATCACATCAATATAACAGACTTTCAGATGTCAAAAGCAAAACCCAACCAATCAACAAAAACCAGCCAACCAACCAACTGACCAACCAACCAACCAACCAACCAACCAACCAAACAAACAAACAAAAAACATGGAGATAATGGGACTGTGCTAGTTTTTATGCTAGCTTGACAGGAGCAAGAGTTTTTTGGAGAGAATTACACATGAGAAAATGCCCCCATCAGATTGGCCTATTATGCAAGCCTGCCAGGCATTTTCTTAGTGACTGATCTCTAGCGTTCATTCATTGTGGGTAGTGTTACCCTTGGGCAGGTTCCCTGGGGTGTATAAGGAAGCAGGATGAACAATAGGCAAATAAGCAGCTCTCCTCTAAGGCCAGCAGTTCCCTGCCTGCAGGTTCTTACCTTGAGTCTTTCCCTGACTTCCTCCATGATGGCCTATTATCTAAGTGTTGCGAGCTGAATAAACTCTTTCCTCTCATAGTCATGGTGTTTTGTCATAGCAATAGAAACTCTAACTCAAAGGGTTGGCAATGCCTTTAAAATGCTTCCCAAATTGGAAAATGCTATGCAAACATTAAACATCCTTTTAGAACATATTTTTAAAATTAGAATTCTTTCTATACAAATATTCGTACGTGCATTCATATGCCGCAACTAAAAATTCTGATGTACTTTTATCTCTGTTTCTGTCGTGCAAATTCCTTTGCAGGTAAAAAGAAATTCCAACTAGAATCAGAACATCATTTGTTAGCACCTGGTGCCATTGTTCTGAAAAGCAGATATTTTTCCCCGTGATGGAAAATGCTTCCCACACTAATGTTCAATTGAATGTGCACATTCTGAATGTGTGTGCTGCCTTTTTATAATTAAAGATAAGATTAACCTGTGTGCTGAAATTTCCTCCAACAACAACCTGAAACATTTTCATGTTAATTTCGCTGAAGTCAGGGTGAGAGTAATGGGTAATTATTTTCTGTTGACATTCCTTCTCATTAGATTGAATGTGCATTTGGGGACTGAGCTGTCAGTTTTGATTTCAGCTTAGTTTTCATGTAGAGTTGGCACACTGAGATTATTTTCCCATTATTGTTTAATATGTGCTTTTTCTGAGCTAGTAGAAATAATTTCTGGCCATCCTGTCAATCATCTCCTCATAATTTGGACATATATATGAGAAATGCAAAAGATGTTGCTAAGGCCAGCTGTTTTACTGCAATTTATCTGGCTACATAAACTTCCTGGTTTTGCATCCTTCATTAGGACTGGCCGTGATTTAAGTTAAATAATTTAATGAAAATCTATATAGTGCTAATGTTGTGGACCAAAAGTCATTTTATTTGTTTATACAGATGAATCTGTTCATTTATGCTTAATGCCATGCTGCTATTTATATTGCAGTGACTGACTGTCATTCATCTAGGTATCTAGGAATATAACATCATCTGACCTTTCATAGCTATCTTAGAATTTGGAGTTCTGAATGAAGAAATAATGATTACTATAATTATTAATTCATAAAGAGGATTTCCCTATTTTCATTTTATACATTTCTTATTTTATAACAGTGTTTTCTGTTCATTATTCATTCTCAGATTTTTTTTTTTTTTAATTTGTCTGCAGTGTCACTGAGATATAGTACAAGGTCTGGGAGCCCTAGATACCAACAATTCTGGATGGAATAGAATCTTTGTTTGATCATTCTTTGATACATTTTGAGAAATTAATGAATGTATTTGATCAGCATATCTCATATAAATAGGGGATAGGGTATTAGTTGACTGTGGCATATGAGCTATGAGGTTTAAAGGCTATAGGTTGTGATACCTGGTACCAGTGTACATTTACAGCTTTAGGCCTGAGGTCCAACTCTGGGGGTCCCAAGCAATTAAGTTCAGTCACTCGCTCTCCAAAACAAATGGAAAAATTAATGGTGCAAAACAAAAAGAACTTTACTGAGTATAGCTCTACTGGAAATATCAGTGAGCTAAAATCACCAATCCTGTCTGATAGGTGCTGACATGAGCTTGGGATAGAAGACACATGCATCATTAACCAGTATTCAGGGGACTATGCTCTAAATAATCATCATCTCGGGGGGTTGTCAGTCAAGACTTTGCCATATGGAAATTCTGACCCGAGGGATAATCTGGATGCTTGTCTCAAGAGGTATATCCATCAGACCTGTTGTTTCCGGAATCTATGGTGACTGCGGGAATGGTAAACAGGTACAAAATGGAGGTAGAGAGGCCAAGCTCTTACCATGCTTTTCATTACCCATTGGATGTCTTTGGTGAAGACTCATAAGTGAGGAGTAAGTTTTTATTAAGAGCACTGTCTGTGTTCTTGATACAGGATGGCAGCTGTGTTGGAATGAATTAGAGTGGTAGCATTTAGATGAACAACGTAGAAACCAATGTGTGTGAGCGATCACAGAGACATACTGATGGCTGACTAACTGTGAAGGCTTGCGTGTGAGTGTCTGGAGGGATTATTTGAGATATGGCCATGCTGGGGAGAGGCACCGGGTTGGAGTGAAGGTGGTAGATACTTTAAGTAGGTTGAATTTAGGAGTTGGTAGGATGTTTAGTAGGCAGATGGGGACACAGACAGACAGGAAAGGGAATAGAGTCATTTCTAGATTCCATTTCTTTTCAGAAGTTGGAGTTTAGTGGTTGTTAGAATGGACAGGCAGCTGCTTTCAAATCTTGTTGACTGTGACTCATAGTAAGAAATACATGTCGCATCACGACTCAATGCACATATGTATGTATGCATATATGAATATTTTTACAGTATATCATACACATTTATATATAGTACTCACATAAATTTCCACAAAACTTTATCCTCATTATATTTAGTGTATTTTGATAATCTTAAATTTATTTAGGGAACCTTCTTTTCTTGAAATATTAGCCAAGACTGAATTGACGTCAAACTGAGCAATCCATCATGCGTGCCAGCTGATGACTGTCATGTCTGGATGAAGTTCCAGATGTCATTCATTATTGTCGCATCTCTTCCCAGCATAGGAAAAAGAGAGTCGAGATGCCAGGTGAGGTTTCCAGCAGGCTGGAGCTAGGTATAGTCACAGTCTCTGTTTGGGCTGCTCTCCAGCTCCCCAGCCATCTGACGTGGAACTCAGTGGTAGCAATAGTACTTGACCAAAGATGAGTCTTCTTGTTCCTAGGACTTCAGCATGTGTAGAGTCTTACTCCATCTTATACATGCTAAACAAGAGAAAAAGAGAAAAACAAAGAAGCTAAAAGATAATGTATAATAAAAATGAAGAAAACTTACTTTGCTATGTCTCCAGCAACATCTTTTGTAGGATGGTAGGTTCCTGGTAATTGAATTCTTCTTTTTTTTTAGTACATTGTGTTCATGATCTCATCTCTCTCTCTCTCTCTCTCTCTCTCTCTCTCTCTCTCTCTCTCTCTCTCTCTCTGTTTATTATATTTATTTGTGTGTATGTGTGTGCATATGTATGTAGGGAGCATGTGGAAGTGTCTGAACATGTATATGGAAGCCAAGAGTTGATACCAGGTGGCTTTCTCAACTTCTCTCTGCCTTTTGTTTTGAGATAGCCTCTTATTGAACCAGACCTTGTTGATTTGGCTAGACTACCTCAGCTAGCTTCTAGGATCTTTCTGTCTCTTCCTATCTAGTCCATGGCTTATAGAAACAACAGTCAATTTTTTAAAGATGGCAAAACTATCACTAAGAGGCTCAGCTCTAAAAGGCCTAAGATTTCAAAGTTATTCTAGATTCCTCTGATTCTTCCTTGACTGTAAGGATCCATATTCATTCTGTAACAAGTCCTAGTAATACTTCTCAAACTGATCATGAGCTCAAGTGCTTTTCAAGATTTCCATATAGCAGCTGTAGTCCAAGATATCATCCTGTCGCCACAGGACAACTGATTCAACAGCTTATCTACTTGTGCCCTAAATGTCCTGGCCAATGCAGCACCAGAAGGATCCTTGATATACAATATATAGAGTACCACATTCATATTCATGCATTTGCATATTTGAGATTTTAAATTATCTTTTATCTTTGATTGTGGTGCTTGTTTATTGCTTCACAGAGTGCAGAGGTGTGAGAAATGTGAATTCCACAGGAAACTTGTTTATTCTTGGATATATTTTAAGAAATTCCCTAAAGACTACTTCAGAAATGAGATTGAGGATTCCACCTGAATCAAAAATCGCCAGAAATGCCTTGAAGATACACCTTTGGTCATTAAGAGCTTTATATCTTCTTTTAAAATTTTAATTTTACATTTTTATATGTATGGATGTTTATGTGTCTACTTGTGTACTACCTATGTTCATGGTACCTGTGGAAGACAGTAGAGTTAATAGATCCCCTGGACCTTGAGTTACAGACAGTTGTCAACCATTGCATGGGTGATGGGAATTGAACAGAAGACTTCTGGAAGAGCAGTCAGTGCTCTTAAGCACTGAGCCATCTCCCCATCTTCTGATTTATATCTCTTTGCTGGCAAATAAATGCAAAGGGAATGACTTAACCCAGGACGAGGTAGTGTATCCTACAAATAAATTGCTTCTGAGAAAAAGTGGCTACATAGTCTTTGAATTAGAACCCCAAATGTACAAAGGAAGACATTTTCAGGACTGGTTTAGGTTTACCATAAAGTGTCTCTTGCTCTCAGAACATGCCAAGGCAGTTCTCCAGATGGGATGAAAGTTGCAGGAGGAAAGGCCATGTCTTTGATCAACTACCCACATAGCATCCTCGACAGGATTATGTAAATGACCTGTAAGAAGTATTTTAGAGAATGCAGACCTGGAGACATTTATAGATCTCCCAATCTTCGTATGTAATCAGATGAGAGGGAAATTAAGCTTTTCTTCATTTACTTCAACTGAAAGCTCCCCTTTGAAAATGTCTTTGCTTCAGTAGCAGCAGTGCTGCCAGCAGAGCTTGTTCCTATCAGGGGAAGGAGGGGGAGAAGAATGTAATAAGAAGGCAGATGGAGCCACCTTCTTCTCAGGAGACTTGGTTGTGGTGGGCGGTGAGAGGTTTGGGAAATTAGATCAGGGGTTTCCAGCAGAGAGGATCTATTGAATTGACAGTAACATATGTGTCTAGAGGTATGTGAGGGATTTAATATAGCTAATTAATTAGGCTATGTTCTATGGGAACTATTCCTTGTCTGATCATATCTCCATTCGGATCACTAGAAGATTTCAGTGGAAGTGAGGAGTGAAGTCATAATGTCCTTCAGCCTGTAGTGTCTAGCACAGGGTTATAGTAGCAGTCCTCACTCCTGGGCTCCTCAAAGGGTTCTCATATCAGCCAGGACTAAAAGCAACGGATGTACAAAGTATCCTTCGTTTCATAGGGTGAGAAACTCAGTTTTCGACCTGTGAGGAGTGTAAGGTTGCATTGAACTTAGCTTTAGTCAGGGAATGCATAATTAACTCCAACTCAAAGGTGGAAACTGGCTAGGAGCTTAAGGGGCTAGGGATGGGGAAATAGCTTGTTTGAAATGGAGTAGATGTATATGAGTGTCTCTGTTTCAGAATTTCTTGATGTTGCTTTACTGGACTCTTGCTTTGGCCTTCTCTCAGTTTCTGGTCTTTGTGTTTTCTATTGAATAAATACAGATTAGATACACAGAGTGTGGTATGGAAGATAACAGAGTTTATTACAGAGTAACATGAGATCAGAGTGGGCAACAGCCAAAGGCAGGGGCTACTGAAGAGGGAAACTCTCATGTGCTTAATGACAAAGGGACTATTAGCTAGCTTTCTGTTTTTTAATTTTAGTTTTGAGATTATAATAAAGAAACATTTCTCCCTTCCCCTTCCTCCTTCCAAAGCCTCTCTTACACCCTTTCCTGCCCTCCTTCAAATTCTTTTTCAACAGAGACCAATACAGAAATCATAATCAACTAAAACACAGTTGTGAAGTTCAGTTCCACACCTACATAAACATCTACAAAACACTCCTGCACATAAGGTACAGGGAACATTGTGGAAGAAGAGGTTGGACAGATTGTAATACCAGAGGATCTAATCCAAGAGTTTGCCGTGAGATTGTGTCTCTTAGTAATATTAGCAAGTTTTCTTACACAGCCCAGGACCACCTTACTAGGGAATGGTGCCACCCACATGGAGATCGGCCCTCCTATATCAATTAATGACCAAGACAATTTCTCATAGACATGATCATATGCCTCAGTTGAGATTCCCTTCTCACAGAACCTTAGGCAGTTAAAGGACAGCTAATGAGGATAGTTGTCAACTTGGTAGCATTTAGAATAACCATGAAAAGGTATACCTTGGCATATCTGTGAAGGAGTTTCTAGATTAGAGAAACTCAATTGTGGATGTCATCATTTCATAAACTGGGGTCCTGGATTGAATAAAAAGGACAAAGGCAGCTTCTATGAGCATTCAGTTTTCTGTCCTTCCTGACTGTGGATGTAGTGTGATTAGCTGCCTCTAGCCCCTGCTGCTCTGACCTCTTTCACGGTGGACTGTACCCTGGTTCTATGAGCCAAAGTAAATTTCTTTTTCATTAAATTTCTTTTGTATTTTGTCACAACAATAAGACAAGGGACAATCAAGATAAAATAAGCATATGGACACATGAAACTATATCAGAAAACTAGACCTGAAAACATATTGAACACATGGAACTGACACAGGGCAAAGCACCCTCACATGGACAAGGAACAGGGCCCCTAACACAGAGATGCTGTCTCTTGACTGGTCATCTGAACACCTAGTTTGTGCCTCATTAATGGAGTTAATAGGACTCAGTTCAACTCAGAACACATTGCAGACACATGCTTCTCAAATGCTATCTGTCATCTGCACATCCTTCTTTGGTCAAGACATGGTCCTGTACTTTGTCTCTGTAGCCTAACTCAACTGTGAAACCCAACTCAACCCAGAGACCCATATTTTGACTTTGCAATGCCAGTAGCTCTTTATTTAGGTTCCTTAATATCTAATCCTGATGCAACTCCCTTTACACCTGTATTAGCACTCTGTCTCTTCCTTCAGAACATCTTTAACTCCTGGAGTTCTGCTGTATTATCTTTAACTCTTTTGTAGCCATTCTGTAATGTACATATATACCAGTGTAGAGTTATTTACTGTTTGAAGCGCAATATGTTACTTGAGAGGTAGGTAATACTAGTAATTAGGATTAGAATAAAAGAAACTGCATGTATTGGCCATCTATCACAGGAACAATTGCAGTCAAGGAAACAGATTCAGCTTGTGAAATAATTGTTATTCAACAGATTCTGACATTGTGGAAATACATACACATGTCCATCTTTGTTTCTGACATAGCATGTTCTCAAAAAACCTCTCATGAGTAAGTTTCTCTATAACAGGTTTTGATCTCCCTGCCAGTAACCCTGTAATACTGCAGTGATGACCATTAAATTTGTCCCTTGACCCCCTCAGATCTCTTCAAAGCTATAATGAGACAGGAAGGAAGGATTAGACACTGAGTCATAAGGTTATTTCTGGATTGCAGCAACTGAGAAATATGCTCTCTTTGAATGCCATAGACTGCCTTGAGCATTGTATGAACAGTTTTAAAAAATGAAGAAATTATCCCCAGAGTTAAAGAAGTGTCTGTCCATTCAGAGAAAGTCCTTTCTTTTGGGAGAACCCCTAAAAATCCTGAACCCCAAAATTAGGCCCTTGAACCACATGCTTGTTTGAGCTTGCTCCTGCCTTTTGGAGTATACTTAGACTTAAACAACAACAACAAAATGACAACAACAACCCTTTGTGACTATTATTCTGTTTCTTGTTCAGTTCTTGTTTTAAGACACATAGAACTTGGACATCACATCACCAAAGGGCCCCCAATACTCCACCTGGTAAGAGACCTACTAGCATTTCCCAGATCACTCAATCTGATGCAGAGTAACTGAGAGTTAGATATTATTTTAACTCCTTTGGGAGACATCAGCATTCAGAAAAAGTGGGATGTATTCATCAGAGCCCATAGTTAATTATTGAAAAGCTTTGTCAGGGGATTCATTTCACGTATAGGGGCCTTATCACAGATAGTTCTTGTTAGAGTCTGTACAGCTTCGCCTATCCTAAGTCTTTTGGAGATGCTTGACAGTTCCTCCCTTTTTTTTCATGTTTTGTTTTTTTGTTTGTTTGTTTGTTTTTGTTGTGGATTTTTGTGGGCTTTCTGTTTTGTTATTCCTTTTGGTCTTATTTTTTGTTGTTGTGTTATGGCTTTTTTATTTATCTTCTTTGTTGGCTTTTTTGAGACAGAAAAGAAAGTTGGGTGGGTAAGGAGGTTGGGAGGATTTAGGAGACAGAGGAAACAACAAAAATTTCAAATGAAAAGAATTTTAAATAATAAAAGAGAAAAAATTAGTTGCTTTTCCTGTAACAAAACAGCTGATAACAGCCAGGAAGAGTTTACTTGGGCTCACAGTTTTAGGCTCTAGTCTCTCTTGGCAGGGAAGGCATGGTGACCAAAGCATGAGGCAGATGGTTATATTGTATATGCAGTCATGGAGCAGAGAAAATGAGTGCTGGTCTTCAAACTTCCTTACTTCTCTTTATTGAGCCAGGACTCCAGCCAATGGAACAGTGCATTACATTTAGGGAGGGCCTTCCATCTCAATTAAAACTGTTGCAAAAAACCTAGGAAAGAGATCAGGAGTCACTGATGCAAGCATCACCAAGAGAATACAAGAGATAGAAGAGAGAATCTCAGGTGCGGAAGATATCATAGACAACATCAACACAACAGTCAAAGAACACACAAAATGCAAAAAGCTCCTAACCCAAAACATCTATGAAATCCAGGACACAATGAGAAGACAGAACCTAAGGATAATAGATATCGAAGAGAGTGAAAATTTCCAACTTAAAGGACCAGTAAATATCTTCAACAAAATTATAGAAGAAAATTTCCCTAACTTAAAGAAAGAGATGAACAAAAATATACCAGAAGCTTACAGAATTCCAAATAGATTGGACCAGAAAAGAAATTCATCCCGTCACATTATAGTGAAAACACCAAATACACAAAACAAGGAAAGAATATTAAAAGCAGGAAGGGAAAAAGGTCAAGTAACATATAAAGGCAGACC
>JAPYYD010007105.1:0-10564 GCA_028551405.1 Uromys caudimaculatus
CTGCACCTTGCCCAGGTCAGTCAGCAGCTGCTTGATGCAATGCTTGAGCTGTGGAAGCCTGGCCAGCGGCTCTGGGGGCTCCAGTTCCCTGGTGTAGTCCAGCCAGCTCTCCAGCACATCTAGCTCCTTCTCAATGGAGTCCATTCGACGCGTCACTTCATCCTGAAGAGACTCCACGTGGGTCAGCAGGTTGAAGTGCCACTGGTGCTGGGAGCTCGCCAGCCCTTCTCCCCCTCTGCCCAGCAGCTTCCATGCAGGGCTTCCTCCTGGCGAGACCTTCTTGGAAATGTATTCTCTCACCTTTGGGGAGCTGGGTTTGGGGTCCATGTCCCCTCTGCTCCTGTCTTGGTCGATGGGCCAGCCTAGGCGAGGGGAGAGGGGGTCGTCACCATTCTCACAGAGGGGGTTGACTGCATCATCAAGAGCAGAGCCTCTTGTCTCCACTACCAGCTTCTGTTCCACAGCGGGGTAATAGGCGCGAGGTTTCTGGTAGCAATGCTCACTGGTGATATAGGACTCCTCCACAGACCGGGGCAGGGGCGATGGTTTCTCCACCACCCCGTTCAAAGTTCTATAGCTCGGGGACTCCTCGCTCCTGGCGTCTGGGATGTGGATGTGTCTGGAATGTGCTCTCCCCTCCCCTGAGTGCTGTTTCCAGGGCTGGCACCATAGCTGCAAGTCAGGATGCTCCCTGCTTTGCAAGATGCTCATCTGGAGCTGCAGGCCGTGCAGCACTTCAATCACTCTCTGAACATCCCCGAGCAGCTGATGAGTGGCCACAATCTTCTTGGCATTCTGACGGGAGTAGTTCTCTTCCAGAAATGCCAGACCATGCATATGCCCCCGGCTCAACCACTCCTTGTCATACCAGTACTTGAAGCCAGGCCTCTGACCTGGAGGGTCCTGGCAAACATAGCAGGTGTATTTTTCGGGCACATTTTCTTCCAGTAATCCCATGCAGACTCCATGCTGCCAGCATTGGCACTCTTCACACTGAATCATAAAGTCATTTTCCTCCTGCACTTCACAGATGCAGCGAACCACCTCAAAATCATATCGGTCGTCACCTTCAAGCTCCTCGCCTGGGTTGGTGGTCACATCAACATCGTGACCATACTCCTCATCACTCCAAAGAAAGCTCTCAGAAGAGGACTCGCTCAAATTATCCTCCTCACATGCTTTCAATTTTCCTTTGTGGTTTCCATTATCTGAACCATGGAGCTGCGGGCTCATATGGACCCCGGGCTTGTGTGAGGACCAACACCTGGTGACAGCAAAGGTTTTGGGTGGAGAAGGTTCCTGGGAAGTGTCACTGATGTCCTCACTGCAGGGACATTCAGGCTTGGTTTTCTTTTTCTTTTTCTTTTCCTTCTTTGGCTTCACTCTCACAAGTTCTTTGCATTTCTTCTCTTTATTCTTTTCCTTCTCTTTTGCAGTTGGGGAGCTGGCAGAGACCCGCTTCCTGGTCAGGCTCTCCTGGCCAGCCTTGTCAGGCACTGTAGAGCCCCGAGTCTGTACATGCGTCTTTCCTGGGCCCTCCTCTGGCTCTGGTGATTTCTCCATCCCATGGAAATACTTCATATGATAGTGCAGCAGTTTAGCCTTGCGGAAAAATTTCAAACAGTCCACAACCTTGCATCGAAACTTGTGGTCTAGGTCCACAGCTGGCACGTTCAACATCACGAAGTCATCCGTTTTCTTCAAGGTATTTGGAACTTCAACAGCTGAAGCTTCCTGCACCTCACCAAGTGGAGACACGGGTTCCGTTTTCATTGTGTTCTCTCCCATTGACTTGCAGTTCAACCCCAAGTCTGCAGCCCCCAGGCCATCCCCAATGGAGTGGCAAGTTAATGCAGAAGAGACCTGGCCAGCGTCCAAAGGAGACTTCAATTGACCTTCAGCAGATTCCTTGGCACTGGGTGACTTGTCCTGTAGAGGGTTCGTATCAATCGTATTAACCAGATCAGGTACAATCGAGTCAGGATCTAGGATCTCACGGGTCCCATTAGTGGACAGCCTGGAAGACCGCCTTCTGGATAAGTCTTTGTCACTGTTTTCAGAGCGTTTTTTTGACTGTTCCTGGGATGAATTTTTGTCAAGTCGGGGACGCTTCAATGGGGTGTCACTTCGCTTTGATATTTTCCGCCTTCTCAATTCTAATGTTATTGGTTGCAAAGTTTGAGAGTTTGAATCCACGGCAGTAGGAGTTATGGAAGGGGGTCTTCCTCGCTTTCTTTTTGGCTCCTTCAGGTTCTCTTGCGGACTCTTCACAAGGTCCTTCTCAGGTTTCTTTTCCACCTGGGCATCCCCAGAGTACTCCCGCTCGTTCTCGGAAATGTTCTCCTTATCTTCCTTCTCGTTCTTAGGAAGGCTTTTCTCTGACACTTTGCTCTTTTCGGAGCAGATCAGCTTTCCCTCTTTGTCGGGCTGTTTGGGACGCTTTTCTGTCTTTAAGGCTTTTTCCACTTTGTCTTTCTTCACATTGACGGCGGCTTTTCTCTGTTCTTTAAACTTCTCTCGTTTCTCAGGAGACGATGAAAGACTTTTGTGATCTGTTTCTTTAGGCCTAGCATTACCCACAATATTCTGATCTTTGGAAAAAGCTTTGACATGAATATGTTTGACAGTTTGAACTACTCCATCATAAAATTTCACAGTGTAAGTACCATCCTTGTTCACAGCAGTGACTCTGGCTGGATAAAATCGACAGTCAGACCAACAAGCAAGCACTTGCTGGTTTATTTGAAATTCAGAAGATCCATCCTCTTCATGTAAACCCTCTTTTCTCAGCTGTATCTTCTCTAAAGGGCGTAGGTAAGGACTGTCCCAGCGAAACCACTAATCGTAACGATGGTTCCAACGCTTGAAATGGATGAGGACTCTCCCTTCTTCTTAGTCAATGTCTTCAACCTTATAGTCTAATTTCCATCAAATTCACACTCAGTTGCTTATTAACTTAAATCTACATTACATCTTACATTACTTATTTTGTCGTGTGTGAATGTGTGAGTATATCTGTGTGTGCATTTGTGTGTGTGTGTGTGTGTGTGTGTGTGTGTGTGTGTGTGTGTGTGTGTACCAGCACATGGGTGCATATGCGCCCACTCAATTGCGCGTGTGCAATGTCATGTCAATGCCAGATACAGTGGTTAGAAAGCAACTTGGAAGAGTTGATATTTTAGATATGTGGGGCCTGGATCATGCCATTATCCATAATGAATCTTTGAGCATACTGCTGACCTCATGTATTACTTTTCAATGATCACTATTAGATTCTTAAGAGAGAATTAAGTTATAATGGCAAAACTGACTTGAAAGGACTAATATCTGGAGAATGTAAAATGAGGGTAGCAAACTAATTTGTTATGTCTTTCTATTCCTCATACCATGTGAAAGCCCGGTATCTAGAATGCTCATGGTACTGAGACTGAATGCTTAGCAGACCCTGAATCTGGCCATTCCTTGTTCACGATATAACATCTATTACTGAATGTTGTGGTTTGAATGTGAATCAACTCCTATAGGCTAATGTCTTTAGATATTTGGTTCTCAAATCATGGTGTTATTTCCTAGGATTGTAGAACCTTAGGAGGATAGACTCTAGAGGTTTTATATACAGATCTACTTTCTGCTGATTTGGTTTCCTGAATGAAGAAAACAGAGGCCATCTAGTCATCATCCTCATCCTCTATTCCTGTCATACATAGTAGCACATCTTTCTCACTATGATGGATTTATCCCCTTAAACTGTGAGCCAAGAAAAACTCTTCACTAAAATAGCTTCTTCTTTTATTTTAAATTATAGTTGAAATAGTGGGTGTAGGAGTTCTCATGTATTACACTGTGTATATGTGGAGGATGCTGAAAACATAATTAGTTACTGTCCAAGTGCTATGATTTGGAGGTGATGTGTTCTAAGTGTTTCATGGACTGTAGGCTTAGTCCGCAGAATGGCAATATTAAGGTGGTAAAAAAGGGTTACTATATAATTAGAAGGTAAAGTTTTTACTAAATATATTGCTTCACAACAAAAATGAAAATCAACAATGTAGAGGAACTAAGTTCCTTCCTAAAAACATACAATGTGCAAAAAAATCTGTATTTTCACAAGTGTTCCTATGGCTTCCATATACTTGTAAACACATGTACACAAAGATATACCAAAAAAGTACAGAAAAGAAAAGAGACATAAAGAAAGAGCAATGAAAATGAGGGAAAAAACAGATAGAGTGAAACTTAGACAGAGAGTCAGAGAGATAAACAGATAAAAATCACGAGGCTCCATCACCATAAATGAACCGACATCTTCTTGAAGTACATCAGGTTGGGAAGGGCCCCTTGTTTTCTTGTAAAGAAATATTACTATAATTTTCTTCTTCTTCTTCTTCTTCTTCTTCTTCTTCTTCTTCTTCTTCTTCTTCTTCTTCTTCTTCTTCTTCTTCCTCTTCTTCCTCTTCTTCCTCTTCTTCCTCTTCCTCTTCCTCTTCCTCTTCTTCCACTTCTTCTTCTTCTTCTTCTTCTTCTTCTTCTTCTTCTTCTTCTTCTTCTTCTTCTTCTTCTTCTTCATTATTTTCATTAATTATTTACATTCCAGTGTTTTCTCCCCATCCTGGTCCTGAGTCCCACAGTTCCTTGTCCCAATTCTCTAGCCTCTGCCTCAGAGAGGATGCTTCCCATACAGACCTCCAATTTCTTAGGGCCTCAATTAATTTGAGTATTTGGTATCTCTTCTCCCACTGAGTCCAGACCAGGTAGTCTTCTGCTGCATATGAATACATATTCCACAGGCCTCAGGCCAGGCAGTGTATGCTGCCTGGGTGGTTGTTCAGCATCTGGGGGCTATCTGGGGTTCCAGTTAGTTTATACTGCTGGTTTTCCTATGTGGTCCCCATTCCCTTGATCTTCTTCAACCCTTCCCCTAATTCATCCATAGAGATCCCCAACTTCATTTCAATGGATGGGTGTAAATATCTGCTTCTGTGTCAGTCTGCTGTTAGGGCCTCTCCAAAGACAACACCAAAAACCTCCTGTCTTATGCACAGCATAGCATAAATAACAGTGTCAGGCCTTAGTGACCCACCATGAGACATAACTCAAATTGGGCTGATCACTGCACCACTTTTCCATCAATATCTCCACAATTTTTGTCACTGCAGTTCTTTTAGACAGAAAGAATTCTGGTTCAGAAATTTTGACTATGGGTTGGGAACAATGTCCCTCCCCTTGAGGCCCTGTCTCTCTGGGGAGGTAGACTCTTTGAGTTCACACTTCACATGATTGGGCATTTTGTCTAATGTCATCCTCATAGAGTCCTATGAGTTTCTTACCTCCCAGGTCTCTGGTACTTTCTAGAAAGTACCATGGCCTCACAACGCAAAAACAGCTACATTACTGTAATTTACCCTGGTTTGGGAAACTTCCTAGCAGATTGCACAGTGCTCTTGTAAGCAGCTCAGGGGATCTGAGGCTCTTCCATGAAGGTGCTTTGATCTAAGAAATTTATAGACAGTTCAGCATGCTTGAATGTCCCTGCAGGACTTACTACTTACATAAGCTTGGGGAAGGTGGAGCCTAGTACATCTGATCAGTTTCAAAAAATTCAGGTTTGAGATGTTTTCTTCTTTTCTTGAGTTTTAGGAAGCCTCCCTTTAGAACACTGCATTTGAAAGAACTTCTGAGCAGCTTGGAATGTACCATCTTATTCAATAACTACAGGACAGAAGCATGCAAAATTAAAATATAGGCTAGAAGTTTGACTTTGATTCTTGACATGGTTGTGTCAGATGTATTGCTGTAGTGATCATACTGTCATAACTTGGTGTGCCTATTGTGGTTTTAAGAATAGCCTTGATTAACTTAACTGGCAGACTTCGATTCTTGTATCAGAGTAGAGATGAGGAAGAGTTTCTACAGGCAAAAGAAATAAAAGATTTTCATTTTTTTGTTTGTTTGTTTGTTTTTGTTTGTTTGTTTTTTGTTTTTTTTGTTTTTTGAGACAGGGAATATTTTCATTTTCAGTTCCCTAATTTGGCCTGAGATATTTTTTACCAAAACAGAATTGGCAAATATCCTTACAATAATGGCTAGAATCTATGAGGTATTCCCAGCTGATTGTATTTCTCAAACTGCATAAGCAAGAGTCTTTCCTGGGGCCAAGAAAAACAAGGCATTAAATGCCTCCTTCACCACTCTATTCACAGAGATGCTACTTCTGCCTTCTATGTACCATTCTAAAATACCATGATTGTGTGCTTCTGAGGAAAATCCAGGATCATATTATCTCACCAAGTACTTTTAACAATGACATTACTTCTGGATTCATGACAAACAACTCTATCTATTCATAGCTAAATACGACACTCTTGAAATATTTTTATTACTTTTAACTGTCATTAAATGCAGCTAAACTTCTTTCTCCTACATCGTCTTACCTGTTGCCACTTTTGGCTGATGTGAGCCTGAAAATACAGTTACATGGAAGGCATCTTTACCAACCAATGTCTTTCCATTTCTACAAAGGATATACTGGACAACAGAAGGACACAGTTTGTTCTCTGCAGCAAATCTCACCCTAATGGGTTAACACCAGTTTCTAGAGGAAATACTAATATCAACTCAATTTGTACCTCAAGGTTTAGTTGGACTTTTTCATGTTTCTTTTCTATTCAATTTGCTCTTTCATTCGGGTATGATTTTCCCCTTTTACAGCTATATGACCTGGATGAGAGAAGTTTCAGAAATATAAGATGTAGATCTAGTCTACAAAGAGATTTTCAAATTTTATGGTGTACCTTTAAATTATTAAAATCTAATTGTAGTTAGGCTTATCATAGTAAAAAATATACTGTACTGACGATTAGTAAGACTCATTGCACATTAAAGGCAGATGGAAATACTTGTAAAATGCGCTTGTGACCCAATGAAGACAGAAGGATACTATTTCTTAAAATGTAGGGATTTGTTATGGAGATATTTGTAGATAGAAACACATATTATCTTTTTATGCAATTACTTCAAAAAATACTCACTACTGATTCTCCAGGTGTTGACACATCCTGTTAACTTTGGCTCTTAGGAGGCAAAGACAAGTGGATATCTGTGATTTGACAAAACAAATTTCCCCCTTGTATATAGACATGCCTTTGAGTTTAGCTTGAGTATTCCTACAAACTATGAAGGAACTTGAACACTGTTCATGCATTTTGGAATGTTGATGCCCATCTCATTCATTATTCTCATCCTCCGGCTGCTGTTCATCTTTTTTTATTCATTAACAAAAAGTATTTTATATTTGATGCGAAATAATATTGTCTGATCTTCTGTTTCTGCTCTTTCTATTCTTTATGCTTATAACTCACATCCATTTTCAAGAAACTTATAACATCATTATTTACACAAAACATTTTTATTATCTTACTTGTCATGACAAAAATAGAGTGGAATCCAATGGGTAAGCAACCAATCCCTGACATTAGTAATGAATCCCTGTTTTGTTTACAGACTAGAGCCTAGTATAACTGTTCTCTTAGAGACTCAAGCCAGGACATGACAGAAACATATACAGATATACACAACCAAACTGTGAATGGAATCGTGGGACTCTTATGGAAGAGTTGGGGGATGGATTGAAGACCCTGAAGGGTAAAATAACCCCACAGAATGACCAGGCAAGTCCACTATTCTGGAATCCTGGGGACTCTCATAGACTTATCCAGCAACCAGGGGATATACTAGGGCTGGAATGAGGCCCCTAGTACATATGCAGCCAACATAAAACTCAGTCTCCGTTTGATTCCTCCCCCCTAAATTGGGACAGAGACACTCTATAAAGCTGTAGCTTGACTATTGTATCTGAGTGCTCTATTCTTTCCAATTAATAAGTACTAACAAAACATTAAATATAAATACCTCTTGAATAGTTCCTACAGGAAATTAGGTATTTTCTGGGGAAAAAAAGGGGGAGCTGATGTGGTTTTAGCAGGATTAAATTGAGAAAATTGATGTTGTAGAAATTCTCAGTTTAAAAGAATGTCAAGAGGTTTGGCTTCAATAAGTAGAAAGTGGTGAATAAATTTTAAAGATGGCCTGAGGAGATTCCTCAGTAGATGAAGTACTTTAAGCCCAAATAAGAAAACCTGTGTTAAGATACTCAGAACCTTTTTAAATTCAAAAATGGTAGGAGTGTTTCTTTAATCACATCACTGGATACAGGAAGTATTGAATACAGAGTGTTTCCTGAAGCTCCATGGTCAGATAGTCTCACCAAAATTATGAACTACACGTACCATGGGAGTCATTGTCGCAGAAAAATAAGGAAGTAGGCAGTGTGATGGCTCTGTACTCAAGCCTGCTAGAATAAGTTTATTTTTCGAATGTTCATGTTAGTATATGAGTGCCAACTTTATCAATTTTCCCCTGTCCTTCACCAACAGAGTATATCACAGGAAGGCTCACACATATACTATTTTTTAAAGGTGATAAAAATATAAAGAAGGAAGAGTAAGATTGAGAAAGACATCCCAACATTAACTTTTGGTCTTTTTTTTTTTTTTTTTTGGTTTTTTGAGACAGAGTTTCTCTGCGTAGCCCTTGCCGTCCTGGAACTCACTCTGTAGACTAGGCTGGCCTCAAACTCAAATATCCACCTGCCTCTGTCTCCCAAGTGCTGGGATTAAAGGTGTGTGCCACCTCTGCCCGGCTTTTTTTTTTTTATTTTTGATACTTTATTTACATTTCCAATGTTTCCCCTTTTCTGGGTCTCCTCTTTGCAAGCCCTCTCTCCCCTCCCCATCCCTGCCTCTATGAGGGAATTCCACCTCCCAACCACCCGCCAACCAATCCCCCTATTCCTACCTTGACATTCCCCTTTACTGGGGCCTCTAACACCCTCAGGCCCAAGGGCCTTTCCTCACTCCCTGATGGCCATCGAGGTCGTCCTCTGCCTCATATGTGGTCCGAACCATGGGTCCATATATGTGTATTCTTTGGTTGGTGGTCCAAACTTCAGGACAACCAGGGGGGTCAGGTCCATTGACGCTGTTGCTCCCTCCATGGGGCTGCGAACTCCCTCAACTCCTTCAGACCTTTCTCCAGCTCCTCCATCTGGGACCTCACTCTCAGTCCAGCGGTTACTGCTAAGTGAAACTTGGGTATTCTGACCTTTTGGGCTAATATCCGCTTAACAGTAAGTACATACCATGTTCGTTCTTTTGTGACTGAGTTACCTCGCTCAGGATGATATTTTCAAGTTCCATCCATTTGCCTGCAAATTTCATTAAGTCATTGTTTTTAATAGCAGAGTAGTATTACATTGTGTAAATGTACCACATTTTCTGTATCCATTCCTCTGATGAGGGACATCTGGGTTGTTTCCATCTTCTGACTATTATAAATATTGCTGCTACGAACATAGTGCAGCATGTGTTTTATTACATGTTGGAGCATCTTCTGGGTATATGTCCAGGAGAGGTATAGCTGGGTCCCTAGGTAGTATTAGGTCCATTTTTCTGAGGGTCCACCAACTGATTTCCAGAGTGGTTGTACCAACTTGCAGTCCCACCAACAGTGGAGGAGTCTTCCTCTTTCTCCACATCTCGCCAGCATCTGCTGTCACCTGGGTTTTTGATCTTAGCCATTCTGACTGGTGTGAGGTGGAATCTCAGAATTGTTTTGATTTGCATTTCCCTGATGACTAGGGATGTTGAGCATTTCTTCGGTGCTTCTCAGCCCTGCAAATTTCTTCAGTTGAGAATTCTTGATTTAGTACTGGTCCCCATTTTTTGATGGGGTTGTTTGGTTTTTTGGAGTCTAACTTCTTGAGTCTTTGTATTGAAGAGTTAAAATAAAGATGCAGGCAAGTCAGGATAAGCCCAGACTAGCCCAGACACTCCTGCCTTTCCCTCTCCCCTCCTCTCATTCCGGTCAGCATATTTTCTATCACTACTCCCCTGACTCAGGGGCAGCTTGACCAAGGACATCCTGTTTTCCCTGCCACAAGATAAAAACAAACCACAAGGACATTTATGTAACTGAAACCCTGTATTTTTCCCTGATGCATGAAAAATTCCATCTGCTCTATGATTTTTCCTATAAATACTCATGATTTTAGCTGTTAGTGGTCGACTCCTCTTGTCTCTGTATAGACTATGAGTCGGCCCTAGTGCACTAGAATAAGCCCAAATAAACCTCTTGTATTTACATCAAGAACGGTCTTTCGTGAGTTCTTGGGGGTCGCGCCATCCCGAGACTTTGAGCGAGGGTCTCCCCAGCTCGGGGGTCTTTCATTTTGGGGGCTCGTCCAGGATTTGCGACCACCCTTGTCTCCGAAAACCTACTTGGAGGTGAGATTCTGTTTGTTTCTTGTTCGTCTGTGCCGGCTGAAGTCTGAATCTGTATTTTCGGTATGCGCGCGCAGTCTGGTATGCAGTTGCTCTCGGCCCGAGCTGGGGGCGTGATCAGCCGACGGGCTAGGGGGATCACCAACTGTTGCCCTGGGAGACGTCCCAGGAGGTCTGGGGTACCCCAGGAACGCCTGGGAGATTCCCGTCTGGGTGCCGGAGAGGAC
>JAPYYD010007106.1:0-10563 GCA_028551405.1 Uromys caudimaculatus
GGGTAGGTGGGAGGAGGAATTCCCTCACAGAGGCGGGGAGGGGGAGGGGACACGGGGTCTCTAAAGAAAAGGGGAATCATCGGAAATGTAAATAAAATATCAAAATAAATAAATAAATAAATAAATAAATAAAAAAGAAAAACTGACTTATATAGCTGACAAAAAGAATATGTACAAAATGAGTGTTTAAAAGAGGAGCTCTAAATAGGTAGAGTGATTGCATGACATGAATTCAATGCCCATAAATAAACCCCATGAAAGTAGGAGAGAAGAGAGTCCTAAAAGTTGTGCTCTGAGCTCCACACACACACAGTGGCATGCACACCTGCACAAACCTCTCATAGGCACGCACACAATAATGAGCATTTTTTTAAAAACCCTAAATCCTAATGTACTATGAATGCAGAAATTATTAATTAAATCTATAGTATGTAATGTAGTCATACCTAATATAATAATTTGCTACCCTTTGGATACACTCAACAATACCTTTTTTTAGGTCTTAAGTTCATTTGAAGAACATAGCTATGCTGTCCCATGTAGCAATGTACCAAGTTCACTATTATAGCAAAGAAATATGACCTGGGATAGAGAGGGCATAAAAGGATCAAAGGGTATATAGTCTAATTGTCTTTACTGCTTTTGGTTTCGCCAGACAGAACCAACACAGCTGACTGCTGACTAAACATAATCATCTGTTTTTATGATAATAGTATGAATCACAGCTCCCTGTGATCTCAAGAAGAACAGTGAAGCAATCCAAGATAAAAATACAACTGAAATTTCAGTAATATTAAAATGTATTTCATTCAAATCTCACTAACCATGTCTTTAAAACAGGTGCTGTTACACATTTCCCTCTCACGTCCATTACCTTTTCCTCCCATGCTGGTGATGGAAATAAAGTGCTGTGCACACCACAGAAGTGCTCTTACCACTTAGTCACAACCCCTGCCCCCATTAACATTTTCAGAGCTAAGGTCAATGTCCTTGTCAACACACAGGGAAACAGTTAAAAAGTCGAGAAATATAACCTTAAAAGGCTATAAAAGAAACTATAGCAATGTAGAACAAGTTACATCTTTAAGGCCAAGGTTGCTTTAGATCACTTTTGGAATACTTTACACACTGAATATATAAAAAGGACACAAATCCCAGCTATAGAAAAAAAGGCATATATGCAGAAAACACAACTGCCTGCTCTACTGTAGACTCCAAATGCTATCTAAATGCAAAAGGACCTTAGTATTTGTTTTGGAGGCTTTCTGGCTGTGCTTGGGGTCAAAGCCAGGGCCCTGTATATGCTAAGCAAGCTGTCTACCACTGAACTGCATCTGCAGCCCTAAGACCTTAGTTTTTTAAAAGTAACAGTTAAGATCATACAACATAGTTAGGAAATTTCAAGTGAAAACCTGGCTAGATGAGAAGATCAAATTTGGAAGATTTCCTTCCAAAAATGCAGTTACCTGCCAGAAATAAAAGCAGAAGACATATCTATTGTCTAATCTATTCTGCTTGGCTGATGTAGATGGACGGCTTTAGAAAGGTTCTAAAAGCTACTCTGCATAAAATACATGTTGTAGCACACCTTTGCCACTAGTTCACAAACTCATAAAAAGGAGACATATGCTAGACGCTGTCGTATTAACAGCTTTCTTCCTTGCTATTACTATCCATAATGGCCACCATCTGGGCTGACTTAGGAATACAAGGAAAAAAACAAAAGCTTTAAATACATTTCATATTCTTCTGTAAAATGTGTTTGCATAGAGTTACTTAAGTGGTATTAGACGTTCAAAACGGAAGTAACAACTTCTCAGGAAAATGACCAAAAATTAAAGCATGTAGCAAAAGGTAAAAATGAAATATTGCACAAAAACCAGAGGCAAATTCTTCATCACAGGTATATCTGAAACATGTTCTCATGTTACTCCTCTGGCTTCTGGTTAGGGGTGTGTGTGTGTGTGTGTGTGTGTGTGTGTGTGCGTGTGTCTACCACTTTCTGTGTCTGTATATGTATGAGTATGCACATAAATATGCACAAAATGTCAAATTTCTTGCCAAACAACTAAATATTCAATGTATCTAACTTTTTATCAGATACCTGTGCTAGCCTAAGTATCTTTCGGTATTTTAAGATAAATGTACTTAAATAGCCACATATGCCCTATACATATAGTGAAGCATTAAAACTTAATACACTAAGTTAAAGAATCACCTTGAATTCAATTAAATGGGGCAATAAGCAACACAGTGCATATTTAGGGCTATTTTTCTCTTTTCACTAGATCCCAAGACTTTATTTTAATGTGTCAGATACTTTGGGTTAACAAATACTGAATTAAAAGCTTTGCAACACTCTTCCTGAAACCTATACAAAGTAGTGACACCTTTCTAATTATTTTAAGCCTTATTGCTGAAGGCACCAGCAATAAAATCATATCTATGGAGGCTGGATATGATAGTTCATGCCTTTCCCAGCATAATACAGAAGCAGGTGGATATCTGTATGAAGCTAACCTGATCTACATACCAAGTTCCAGGCTACCATAAAGAGAGAGAGGTGGGGGCTGGGGAGACAGACAGAGACAGAAAGAGACAGAGAATCAGATCTATTATATAATCAACTCTTATAAATGCCAATTTTTCTTAGCTAATTCCAGGTAAAGAAATGTGAATCTGAAAGAACAAAATCAACCAAGCAAAAACAACACAAAAACTACAGCCAATCCAAAGCAGGAATGTTACCATCTATCTACATATTCTGAGACATATCAGTATTTCAGTTCACAGAAAAATCACAACTTTCAATGTATCCTTCTTCCATTTTATTTTTCCTTCTATTTTAGAATAAAAAGAAAAATAAGTGAAAACCCTGACACAAGGATCTCAATTTAGCCATCTGCCAACAGATCATAAAGCCATCTGAAGTTTTAGACTGCGAAGTAGCCACAGGTAGTTCCAGATTGTCTGAAAATCTTGGGGGCACTGGTTCCATGTGCTTTGTCTGTGCTTTCTAGCAAGAACCTCCAATGACTTAAACCTGGGAAAGGAGAAATGTAGGCCTTGAAATTGGTGCTTTCCAGAGGAAGGGAAGAAAACTAATTTAAGAGTCTGAAATTCTGCAGTAGAAACCAATCTCTCTCTTGGCTGTTATCTATGTGCTTTAACTCAAAGTTATGTATAGTAGCAATAAATAGTAGGACGACTAAACAAAATCTATCAACACTAAACATTATTTTGAAGATATAACATAACACTACTCATTTAAAGGTAAAGTACTGAAAAGGCTAGGACTAGCATGAACACTCTCATGCAATAACATTTTCTACTAAGAACCTTTGTCCCATAGCAGTTCCTTAATAGTGTTTTCCACATAATACTAAGAAGTCACTCATAGCCTTGAACAGCATATAGATGATGTTTCACTAGCTGACCTAATGCTATGGCCCTGGAAAAAGTAGTTGCACCAAGAGATGTCTGTTTGCACCAGAGGAAGGCTTATATAAAAAACATCATATTTAAAAGATGAAGAATTTTCCAGCAGAAATTCACAAAACTCAGAGAGCAAATCATGGTTTGAAGTTGGACAGTTTTATAGATATTCTTTAGTTACTTCCTTGTTGATATAGTCTTTATTAATGAACTACACTATCACTATGTTTATTAAACTGCTTAGTAAACAAATATTTTATCTACTATTATCTAAATAAGAGACCAGCTACCTCTTCAAATGTCCATTTGTGGAAGAGTCCAGGTGCTGTAAAGGGCTCCTTGAGAAATACCTTCTTCTAACTAGATCCGGTCTTACCCAATTTTTTTAGCTTTTGCTTTTCTCTTTCTCTGACCCTGATCCAATCTATTGGGATGAGACCACTACGTGTACCCTGCTCTAACTACTACAAATTATGTAAAACTGTAGTTTTCAGATTGTACCTTGCTCTGGGCGACTCTATTCTATTAACAGCATTTGACTCCATTTTGCATGCAATGCCCAAGCAGGCTGAGTGTGTACCTTATTGCATACATAAATAGAACCACTTATCCAGCACCACTTATGAGACACTAACGGATAACTTATTCCTAAAAGTAAAAAGGTACCACCCTATAAGATTAGAAAAATACATTGGTATGTATAGGCACATAAGTGTACAAGCACATGAGAAAATTCAGGCCCTAGAACTCATCAAACATACCAGATCAAGGAATGGTACAACACCCTCAACTGGACTCCATACAAAGGAGGATACCTAACAACTAAATTAATGTTGATGGCCCCCACTGCAATATCAGCTGTGTGTGCCAAAACACCAATGAATTGACAGGATTCAGTTCCATCTCCACTGCTGGCACAGGCTACCTGGAATGGCCATCTAACAGTCTATCCATCTTTTTCCATCTGATCTTACAATTTACCCTTTTGATCAGTCTCTTTGAAGAAAGCACTTATTATGGGGGGTGTGTGTCAGGAATCCTGCCACATCATTTGAGGGTGGAAAAAGGCTATTTTACTAGGCATTATATCTTTACTACCCACTCAAAAACTAAATAAATTTCAGATTAACAACAACAATAGGAAATCAAAACAAAAGAAGATGGCATGATGCTCAGGAAGCAGCAAAACAACCAAAGAAATAAAGAAAAAGATTGATAGGTTATAACTATGTAAGAGGTGTGTTTAACCAACCTACACTAACAGATTTCACAGTATGAAACTTAACAAATGCCCAAGCACGCTAACTGCTCAATGCTGATTGGCTCCTTGAAAATGAACATGCTCAAGAGCTCCACAAATTAAAATGTTGTTTGTGTTTGCTCACACGTTTCTCTTTATGCTAGCTCTATATGTATTTCTGGAATTTTTAATTATAGGTTGCATATATATATTACACAAAATGTGAGTTAAAATAAAGGAAAGGACAAAACTGAAAAAAAAAAAGGTAAAGATTCTATATTAAATGTGGATGACAAACCTGTAAAACATTTGGGGTGACTGCAAGAGACACTATTATTCTACTTTAAAGATGTGTAAACTCAGAACTAGAGACACAAAAAGACAAGTAATACATGTTCTCATTTATATGTGGAAGCTAAAAAACACAGCAGTACCCAGAGGCTGGTAAGGATAGCAGCAGATAAGGGAGCAGGGAGATGAGGAGAAGGACAGTGGGCTGAGCATGGCAGCGCAAGCTTTAGCCCTAGCCCTGGGAAGACTGAGAGTTTGAGGCTAGCCTGATCCACATAGTGAGTTCCAGGCCAGCCAGAGCTACATAGTGAGACCTTGTGTCAAAAAAAAACCAACCCCTCCTGCAAAAAAATCTTGAATGTTCTCAACACAAAGCAATGACAAATGTTTGAAATGATGGTTATATCAATCTCTCCGATCTAATTGTTACATACAGTATATACAATTGAAATATCACATGATACCTAATAAATATGTACAAGTGTGTCAATTAAAATTTTGTAATACATATTTTAAAAGATATGTTCATATTAAGCTAGAAGTTGTGAAGGCTACAGCCATGCTTAAAACTGGAAATAACCCCTTCTCTCTTTAATAGATCTGTTATGAGATCCAATCACATCAAATAGAGGCTTCTTAAGGATGTTTAGTTTTTCAATATCCAAGATTCATTAGAAAAATTTTTTTAAGTAAATTTGAAAAATACATTAAAGATAATAGCAGATTAGTATCTTTGATATATAAAATTTATACAGATTAGAGAGAAGGAAAGAAAAGAGGGTGTGGATTTGGAGGGTGGGGAGTGGGAAGGACATGGGAGGAGAGGCTACGCAGTATATAGTATGGCAGAAAATCGATTTTTAATCACAAGAAAGAAAGAAAAAAGAGAGAAGAAGAAGAAGAAGAAGAAGAAGAACAACAACAACAACAACAAGTAGTAGTAGTAGTAGTAGTAGCAGTAGTAGTAGTACAGGGCAATGAAGGAACAAAAGGTAAAACAAATGGGCAATTTGTAAAGGAATATTTTAAAAATTAAATATAAAAATTAATACTTTTATTGGCTATCAAAAAGAAAGTATATAGTTCTATGTGATACCTTTTTTTTTTTTTTTTTTGGCCTATCAGGTCAATAAAATGTAAGAAATAAGCCAGGCATGGTGGCAGATGACTCTAGTCCTAGCACCTGAGAGGCAGAGGCAAGCAGATCTCTGAATCTGAAACCAACTTGGTCTATACAGTGAATTCTAGGCCAGCCAGGGCTACACAGTGAGACCCTGTCCCAAAACAAAACAATACAAAAAAACATTCTAAAGCAATAACCACAACCAGTACACAATACAACAGATATTAGTTTACCACTAAAATCAAACATTTTATTGTACATTTTCTTGAAAATACACTGGCAATCCTTCTAAACTGGAGCTTTAGAAATGTCAAGAACTGGTGAGGTGGGTCAGTGGGCAGAGGCATTTGCTCTGCAAGCCCAATAACTTGAGTTCAATTCCCAGAATCCATGCGAAGGTGAAAGGAGAAAATCAAATCCGCCAAGTTGTCCTCTAACACAGAAGCCAATAATAATCATTTGACTAATTTACATTTCTGCAACTTCATTCTTGGTTAAACACACACACACACACACACACACACATCTGGATAAAACCTCGGCAGCAAGACATACTTTCTGAAAGTACTAACTGTAACATTTTTAAAAGTGGGGAAACAAAAATTACCATGTTAGACACCGAGGGTGAAGTAGGGCAAAGTAAACAAAACAGTTCCAGGCTTTCCCAAGTTTTGAGCCTATTGGGAAATTCAGTCAAATTATGTAAGTAATTATCTAAAGTACAATAATAGAGGAATCACCAAGTAAATTATAAGGCTTTCAAAGAAATGATAAAATGACACAGTCATCAGAAATGATTTATAATGAGTTATCAAGGACAGGAGGAAATACTTGTACTAAATGAAAAGCTAACAAATTACAGACACAGTGTAAACCTATGGGGTCAGGCATAAAATGGTAGAATGAGGCCTCTGCCTACAGACGATGGGTAACACCAGAAGGTCTGCGGCACTTGACATGGAGTGCTTCCATGCCTTACCAGGACTCCATGCTCTCCTAGCTTTGTGGAAACTGCCATTGAAGGGAGTTGACCTGATTTTTGAACCCCATTGTTGGGGCACTGCTGAAAAGAATAGCAATCATCAGTGCACAATCAAAACCCACAGCAGCTTAAACCCACAACATTTCTTTGAGGCAAATAAGACAACAGCGAAGCAAGTAAATAGGAGAGCTTTGAAATGACAAAAAGGTGGCAGAGGAGGGCCTTGTTGGACATCAGGGGGAGTAGAGGCCCTTGGGCCTGGGGGTGTTAGGTGCTCCAGTATAGGGGAATGCCAGGGAGGGAAGACAGGAGTGAGTGAGTGGGTGAGTGGGTGGGTGGGTGAGTGGGTGAGTGAGTGGGTGGGTGGGTGGGGGAATACTCTCATAGAGGCAGGAGGAGGGGGATGGGATAAGGGGTTTCCAAAGGGGAGACCTGGAAAGGGGAAAACATTTGAAATGTAAATAAAGTATCAAAAAATAAAAATAAAAGAGTAAAAACAAAAAAAACAAAAAAGAAAAAGAAAATGACAAAAAGGACTTAAAGCTCTAATGTATTTTGGAGGTTCAGGAAGAGTGTGCATTATGTACAGAGCTATGTGCATCCCTGAGAGGGACTGGGGAGGGTCCCAATTACCTAGAACTGCTGGCTGCTTGTGAGGCTCTGTACAAACTCCAAGTAAAGAAGTAAAGTCAGGCAGGTGTGTGTGTGTGTGTGTGTGTGTGTGTGTGTGTGTGTGTGTACTTTTTTATCTAGTTGACAAAGTAATAGGTGTTCATACATGTTTCATTTGGCTGGCTCTCCCCCACCATCCTTCATCAGTCCGCCTTCCTCATCAGACTTTCTCCCCAGTATTCCTCCCTTCCATATTTAATTGTGGTCCCTACGGGGTACTGCTAGAGCTTCTTTTTTCCCAGTTGTATGTGCCCGTTTCTAGCTTCCTGGCCTTTGCCCATCCTCCCTCCCGCCTGGATAAGCACGCATTATAGTTAGGGCTAGCATCTGCATATGGGAAAGGACCTGGAGATTTGTCTTTCTGAGCCTCAATTACCTCACTTAGGATTTTCCAGTTCCACCCACTTTCTTGTAAAATCCTAAGTATATTTTTCTTTACAGTGGAATAAAACTCCATTATGTGCATGTGTGTGTATGCTCACACACACACACACACACACACACACACACACACACATACTCTAATAATTTCATTTCCTGTTGATGGATATCCAGGCTGACTTAATTTTCTTGCTACTGGAAAAGAAACAGTGATAAACGTGGATATGCAAGTATCTCTCTAGTAGGATGTAGCATTTTGGGGGTAGATTCCCAAGAGCCGTGCAGCTGGGTTATCTGATTTGTAGAGTATAGCCTATAGTTCCCACAGCACATAAGTGTTCCCCTTTCCTAGATGTGAACCTGTATTTGGCCTCATTTATTTTCTTGATAATTGCCATTCTCAATAGGGTGGGATGAAATCTCAAAGTAGTTTTACTTTGTATTTCTCTGATAGTTAAAGATGATCTTAGTTTCTTTTGCTTCCCAACTTCTTAATTTTCATGTAATTCCATATATTAATTTTTAGAGTTGTTTCTTGTGTTATTAGGGTTATAGTTAGAAATCTGTTGCCTGTATCTACATCCTTTGTTTTTCTTTAGCAGTCCACTGTTTCCTGTTTTAAATTATCATCTCTGGTCGAGTTTGAGTAGTTTTATGCAAGGTGAGAGAAACTGATCTAGGTACACTTTTCTGCCAGCACCATTTATTGTGTAGGTCTTTTCCCAATTCATGTTATTGACACTTTGTAAAAAAAACCTTTGGTGTGCAGTGCTGTACAGGTTTGTCTCTGGGTATTCCACTAGGTTCCTTTGGTCTACAAGTCAAGGCAGATGTTTAAAGAGTATAGATATTTTTTAAGTCATGTATATGTGTATTTATGTGCACATCAGTAAAGGCACCTAAAGAATCCAGAATAGGGTTTGGATACTCTGCAGCTGGAGTTACAGCTGGTTGCAAGTTACCACTACCAGACATGGATGTTGAGAACTGAATTCAGGTCCTCTGCAAGAGCAGTATAAGCTCTTAACTCACAATCCATCTCTTCAGATCCATCTCTTCAGGTCCTAAAAAGACTTATAAATTACCTAAACTTCAAATGTATGCACCACTCCACATACAAATTCTCCCTAACAAAAGATACAAGGCTTACTGGCTCAAAATGTTTATGGTAAACTGGCCAATCATTGATTACCCATTAAATTATGCTGACCAAATGGAAAACCCTAAGAAAACAGATTTAAAAAAAAACTTAAAGAAAACGAAACAAAATGTTCATGCAGGCAGGATGACCTATCCCTGTAATCCCTATAATTCAGGAGGTTGAGGCAGGAGCGCTACTTTGAGTTTGAGGCCAGTATCAGTTACATAGTAAAGATAACCCAGGTCACAGAGATTCTGTCTAAATGAGAGCCACGGGGGGGGGGGACCTCAACAAAAAAAAAGTTTCTAGCATAAACTTCAGTAGCTCCATGCTACCAGAGAAGAAGACTACATAACTAGTCTAGGCAAATCACTGAACCAGATGAAAACAAGAATAACCACCACCTTTGGAGACTCATAACAAAGAATTATCACAACATATTATTGAAAATATCAACTTATTGAGAAAAAAATGCTGAAAGGAAATAGTAGCCAACAGAAACTGGCTCTGAAAAGACCCCCAGCTGTTGGCTTTAGTAGAGTTCATGCTTTAGTTTTATTGCATTTTCATCATGCGCACACATAAACACACATGGATATGCCACAGCAGGCACGTGAAGGTGCAAGGACAACGGGAGGACTCAGTTCTCTTTTTATTGTTTTTACATCAGAGTGTGTGTGTGTGTGTGTGTGTACACACATGTGCAAACAGGAGACAATTTGTGGACTTGTGGGAGTTTGTTCTGTCCTTCCTCCATATGGGTTCTGGGAAGTATAGCAAAGAATCTGAAACCAAGGGTATCATCAAAAAAACTGCATCAATGCAAGTAATGAATTTTTTAATTTGGCTCATTTTCTTTAAAGAATTATTAATAATCAAACTGAAATTTTCACTTGAAAGGTTCAATATAAAATTAAGCTGACTTGGGCCACAGGGCCCCACAGCTAATCAAGGCCGGGACAAAGATCCCTCGCCGGAGACCGCAAGACCCAGCAGAGGGCCAAAGACACGCCCCACAGCTCACCAGGTACTGCCCCAAACCTGCGAGATTCAGGGACCGAGGTAGGCGGGCCTAAAAACCCCCCTGGATCCCAAAAGCGGGCGCCTGTGGCAGGAAACTTCTGCCTGGGACACTACAATTCCATAGACAGGCAGCTCCGGGAGACAATCCTCTCTCTCCCAGGAACGCAGAAAAGCTTATAGCAGGGGCAACGCGTCCCCAGAGCTCACTGACTCTGCCCGCTTTCTGCAGCCTACAGAGACTGACCGCCAGCAGCTTCCGGCGACGGCCGGAAACC
>JAPYYD010007107.1:0-10563 GCA_028551405.1 Uromys caudimaculatus
AAGTCATTGTTTTTTATAGCTGAGTAGTACTCCATTGTGTAAATGTACCACATTTTCTGTATCCATTCCTCTGATGAGGGACATCTGGGTTGTTTCCAGCTTCTGGCTATTATAAAAATGGCTGCTATGAACATAGTGGAGCATGTATCTTTGTTACATGTTGGGGCATCTTCTGGGTATATACCCAGGAGAGGTATAGCTGGGTCCTCAGGTAGTATCATGTACGTTTTTCTGAGGGTCTGCCACACTGATATCCAGAGTGCTTGTACCAGCTTGCAATCCCACCAGCAATGGAGGAGTGTTCCTGTTTCTCCACGTCCTTGCCAGCATCTGCTGTCACCTGACTTTTTGATCTTGGCCATTCTGACTGGTGTGAGGTGGAATCTCAGACTTGTTTTGATTTTCATTTCCCTGATGACTAGGGAAGTTGAGCATTTCTTTAGGTGTCTGTACCTATTATCCTTAGGTTCTGTCTTCTCATTGTGTCCTGGATTTCATGGATGTTTTGGGTTAGAAGCTTTTTGCATTTTGCATTTTCTTTTACTGTTGTGTCGATATTATCTATGGTATCTTCTGTTCATGAGATTCTCTCTTCTATTTCTTGTATTCTGTTGGTGATGCTTACATCAATGGTTCCTGATCTCTTTCCTAGATTTTATAACTCCAGGGTTGTCTCCCTTTGTGATTTCTTTATTGTTTCTATTTCTATTTTTAGCTACTGGATAGTTTTTGCATTTCCTTTGTCTGTTTGATTGTGTTTTCTTGAAATTCTTCCTGTTTGATTGTGTTTTCCTGTAATTCTTTAATGGATTTTTGTATTTTTTCTTGAAAGGCTTCCAGTTCTTTATCTCTGTTCGCTTGTGTTTCTTTAAGGGTGTTAATTTCTTTCTTCCCGTCTTCTATCATCATCATGAGAAATGATTTTAAATGTGAGTTTTGCTTTCTGGTGTGTTGGAGTATCCAGTGCTTGCTGTGGTGGAAGAGCTGTGTTCTGATGGTGCTGAGTACTCTTGGTTTCTCTTCTTTATGTTCTTACCCTTGCCTTTTGCCATCTTGTTAACTCTGTTGTTAGCTGATCTTATTCTGTCTGGTTGTGGCTTGCCCCTCCTGCAGGCCTCTGTGTCAGTACTCCTTGAAGACCAGCTCTCTCTGAGAGGTGTTTGGGTTTGGAGAGCTGTGGCACTGGGTCCACTCTGGGGTGCAGAAAGAAATCAGACGGATCTTGTTCCCAGCTGTCCCTTGGTTCCTATGTCCTGATGGCTCTGCCATGGTCCCTCTTGATCCAGTGAGTTTGAACAGAATTGGTGGTTTTGCCTGTGCTCAAAGGTGTGTCAGCATTCCTGGGATACCCCTTCTCACCTGGAGCCTTGTGGCCCAGGCTAAGGTCCCAAGGCAGAGGCACCTGGTGGCCCAGGCAGAGGTCTCCACCCACAGGTAGAAACTGGAAGGTTCAGAGGTTTTGTGTCCCTGGGTTCTCAGGCCCTGGATCCCGGCGAATCCGGGCGGGTCTGGGTGAGAGGTCTTGCTCCCCTTAACCCCACTCATGGCTTTTCCAAGATCCTGGGAGGGTAGCTCTCTCCAGCGCTGGTTGGCTATGGACTCCTAGTAGCCCAGGCAGAGGTCTCCAACAACAGGTGGAAACCGGAAGGTTCAGAGGTTTTGCGTCCCTGGGTTCTCAGGCCCTGGATCCCGGCAGATCCGGGTGGGTATGGGGTAGAGGTGTTGCTCCCCTTAACCCCACTCACATCTTTTCCAAGCTCCTGGGAGGGTAGCTTTCTCCAGCGCTCATTGGCTATGGACTCCTGGTGGCCCAGGCAGAGGTTTCTCCCACTTTTCTTTCATTTCTAAGGCTAAGGTGACATTCTTTGACAAATCATTAACAAAATGAACACTTTGAATGTATTGAGACAACATTATTGCAGTAGTAGCAGCAGTAGTCATAATAGACCACTGTAGGAAGAATTCCAGGAATGATCAATCCAACCATTCTTTAGGTCTACTCAAAGATTTTTGAATTTCATCTAGCACTTGCAAACCTCTATCTACATACCAAGGTTCCAAAACATTGTGTGGAAGCATTGCTATAAAGGTTGATGAAGTTCCATAACTGAAATTTCTTGTACAATGTCAGATTCACAAGTTCCACTGAATCTAAGCCCATACCTAGTAATGTTAATTTTCCCTACCAACAACACAGATAGTGGGAAAACACAGGCAAGTACATTTCCCACGACATCAATCTGAACCCAGTGTTCCATCTCCGTTCGTACCTGTATTAGTCGGCCTAACATCTCCCAAATATATGTCTGTGGTGATCCTGTGTCTGACCAACAAATACCTCTAAACAGTCCATTTTGGTAGTCATCTGAGTTTGTCTGAAGACTGTCCTTTGTTGCTCCTACCTGATAACTCTCCCTGAGTGTCATAGGGAAGTGGCTCATCAGCATGGGCACCAGCATGGGCACTAGCATGGGCATGCACATCATTAGTCCGGTCAATTGCTCTTTCCTCAAGGCAAACCAAACTCTCTGGTAGTTGCCCGGCACTTTCAGCATCCTGTGGAAAATTACAAACATGTCCTCTTCCCATATTACACTGGATCTGGACCATGCCATAAGCTTGCAAGCAGATCCTTCCATTTCATGTCATCATAAGTTTGCCGAGTTATAGGATGCCATAGATGCTGAGCAGCAGAAGTCCCTTTGCATCCAAGTTTAAAAAATTTAAAATAAATGTTTGTGCTGAAGGTGTATACAACTCCCCCTTTAAAAAAAAACATTTTATGTAGCTGATTTTTTTAGAGCTCCATGGGCTCATTCCACAGTTTCCTATCCTTGTGGATTTAAAGCTTATATATTATTATGTATCTAACTTGTTAATAAATTTTCATTTTATAAATATCTACTCATTTTTATATATTATTTTACGATAGAATTAGTATATAACGTATGTCTGAACAATCATTAATTATTGTTATAAATATGTGATATAAAACTTAAAAATTAATGATATAAATGTTAAACAAATTTTTTCTTTAAGAATAAATTATATATTTATAAATATTTAGATAGTTGAATAAAATAATTAAACTTTATACATCGTATGAAATGCTTCCTCAGTATCCCCTGTAAGTCTGATTGCTGTCTGTCACGATATCTTGAATTAACTCATCTGGACCCTGCCTCTCCTGGTAGCCTCTTTCAAGGTCACATGTATAGCTTCTGAGAACTCTGTTTCCCAGGCTTTCTACCCACTTCTCCAACTGGTGACTCCACCTCCACCTCTGGAGGTGGTCCAGTTCAGCAATGACTCCTGGAGTTTCAGGTGCTCTTGCCCTAAGAATCCAGTCTGATGGACCTAAGATCTCCCTTGAGACTGTTGTACCTGTACTTTCTGCATTTCACAGACAGTGAAGTAAAAGTTGTTTGCAGCTGCTGTAACTTCTCTGTATCTAACTTGTTCTTGGATCATCAAATTCTTCCAAGGCAGCAAACAGCAAAGACCTCTCCTCTCTATGATATCTAGGAGACTCCTCTTCTGGCTGCTCAGTCTGTCATATCTAGAGTCTCCTCCTCCTCCTCCTCCTCCTCCTCCTCCTCCTCCTCCTCCTCCTCCTCCTCCTCTTCCTCCTTCTCCTTCTTCTCCTTTTCCTCTTTCTCCTTCTTCTCCTCCTCCTCTGAATATAGCAGCTCTAATTCTGCATCCGTGTTTTCCAGCTCTACTGCAAGAGCAGATGGCTTAGTTTAATTTTTTTTACTTCTTTGTCGAAGCATCCCCGATGAGGACTGACTCCCTTAAACTCATCTCTCCCCCTCCCTCCACCCCACCTCTCTCTCTCTGCATGTGTGTGTGTGTTATCATTTTGTCTAAAACTCTGCCCCACACAACCAGCTATGCCTAACTCACTATAAAATGGGCTGCTTGCCCTCTCCTCTCTCTTACTCTCTTGCCTTCTTGCTCTCACTCTGTCCTCATGCCCCTTCCCCCTAATTCCCTGCATCCCTATGCTCTCTCGGCATGCTCAAGGCCAGCCTCTACTCTTCTACTCTCTCTGCATTTTTCTGTCTCTACTACCCTCTCAACTCCCCTCCCCATGCCCTGAATAAACTCCATTTTATACTATACAATCGTGTGTCTGGTCCATCAGGGGAAAGGTTGCCTCAGCACCAAACATAATCCTTTTCTCTTTAATTTTATAAAACACAACTCCCTCCCTCCCTTCCACTCCTTCTTCCCTCCCTCCCTCCTTCCCTCCCTCCCTCCATCCCTCTCTCCCTCCCTCTTGTGTTTAGTATCTAAGCTATCTCTAATCAAATTCTCGAGACTAAAACTGTCTACATACATTTCATCAAAACTTCTCGACAAAATCTAAAAAGTTATGCAATTGCTGTTACCCTACATTAGCCTTATGGATATGAAGCAATTTTTAAAACATTTGTACAAAAAACATACAGCCATTTCCATCCCTTACTTATTTCTGAGCTTTCTTCTCTTTTTTCAGAGTTCTCTCCATCTTTCCTAAGTCTTACTCCGTAGACACATTCATTGAACTTTTACCTGTTAACAAGTGCTTGGTTTTTTTCTTCTGCCATGTCCACCATTTTTTCCCCACACTCTCAGAACATTGCCTGCCAGGCTTCACCACAAATCCCTCCCCCATTACCCCCTCCTCTTCTCCTCAGAGAAGTTGAAGCCTCTCCTTGCATGTCTACCCTGGGACACCAAGTTTCTGCAGGATTATGTGCATTCTCCTTCATCAGAGGTGCAACCAGGCAGTCCAATTAGGGGAAGGGGATCCATGGCAGGCAACAGTCAGAGACAGTTGCTGCTGCAATTGTTGGTGGCCCGTTATGAAGACCAAGCTGCACATGTGCTATATATGTGTAGGGGCCGTATGTCCAGGCACTGCATGCTCTTTGGTTGGGGGTTCAGTCTTTGTGAGCCCCATGTGTTCCAGGTTAGTTGACCTTGTAGGTCTTCTTGTGGTGTTCTTGCCATTTCGGTCTTGCTCAATCCTACCCCTCACTGTTTCACAGAACGCTTTGAGCTTCCCCTGATATTTGACTTGACTGGCTGCACTGCAGTAGTTATTTTTTTTTATTAAATCTCTCCTCTCTCTCTCTCTCTCTCCTCTCTCTCTCTCTCTCTCTCTCTCTCTCTCTCTCTCTCTCTCTCTTTGTAGGTTACACTGTGGTTAAACTTCCCCTTGCTCTTACCCCACCCTGTCAGCCTCACTTCTTCCCTGCCAATCTTCTTCCCATATTCCTGTGTTGTTCTGTGTTCTGAAGACTTCATCTAGTGCCAGGTGGGCTTCTCCCTGTCCATTAGAGCCTGTGCGTCACCAGTCACCAGTGGGTTCACCACTCAGTACAATTCCTCCCTCTCTCAATAGGCAGCAGTGGATGGCAGGGCCTGTCTCTTTCTCACTTGCACCATAGTCAAGGAATGAAAGGTGTTGAATTTTGATGGATAGATACATTAGAGGAATTTTTTTGAGCCATGGTCTCCCATATCTCAGATTGGTCTCAAACACTCAATGTAGCTTTGAACTTTGTCTTTGAATTTCTGATCCCCCTGCATCTGCTTTCTGAGTGCAGGTACTGCACAAGTGTACTACCCATCATGTGATGCTGGGGACAGAGTCAGAATTTTTAACTGCTAAGCTGGCTGTCTCTCCACCTACTGATCCTTATCACTACTCCTAGCATCCCCTCATTTTCACAAATAAACAAACAAAAATAAATAAACAAACATTCATCGTGGTGCTGGAGAGATGCCTCAGAGATTATGCAGGTTTGTTGCTCTTCCAGAGGACTGGTGTTTGCTTTCCAGATATCACGTGGGAGTTCCAGGTCCTTGGGCAGCTCCAGAATTTCTTGGTGAAGGATAAAGACATTCTGTAAAGGTGTGCAGATGACACAATTTTTGCTTTATTTAATGTATTTTTGAATGAAATCAGCCTTGGTGAGAGGGTATTTCATGTTGTTGAGTTTCCTTGAATTTCTGTAGAAACCAAGAACCCATATGGCACTGCTGTTTACTGATGTCACGAAGAATGTTAGCTCAAAGGAGGTCAAAATAGGCTGTGGATTAGCTTGGTGAACTTTTAGGGGAAGAGAGTACCAAAGTCCAGGGAATGCAGAAGTGATCCATCTACTGGCTGGATCCCTGATACCACCCATCTTCCCAGCATATAAGTTCTGCAGGCTGTCCTCAGTGCAGCAGAGTGGGAAGAAGAGAAGCCCTGTGGAGGGTCACACCCACAGCTGGAGGGAGAACACAGAGGAGTAAATTGCTGACAGACACGCAAGGATGGATATGTTTTCATCTCTCTCACTGGAAACCTGGGTGTTTCTGGCTATCAGCGTGGTGCTCCTGTACTAGTGAGTGATCTCCAAAGTTTCTCTCTAAAACCACGTTCTTGGGTTTGAGGTGATATTCAGACCTCTATTCTGTTATTATTTGGAAAATAAAAATGATATGAAAAGCAGGAGCTGGAGAGATCATGGCTCAGTGGTTAAGGGCATTGGTTTGTAACCCCACATTCACATGTAGCTCACAATCATCTGTAACTAACAGCTCCAGGGGATCTGATGCCTTCTAGAGGCATTGGAATTAAATTGAAAAAATGATAGTAGAGCTTGAATTTAACTCTTGTAAACACAGTTAAAATTTTATGTTTTTAATTTATTAAGGTTAGTGGCAGCATGCACGACAGTGTATGTGTGTGCATGTAGCTATAGGTCGAAGGACAATATGGAGAGTCGATTCTCTCTTAGCCTGAAGTCCCTGAGGACCAACTCAGATTTTCAATATTAGCAGCCAGTGTCTTGATATGTGGAGTCATATCAAAGGCCCAAAATGAAATGATGACTGAGTTCATTTTACATTTTAACATTTTGGTAGTTTGGGTGATCAAGCCAGAGAATATATATATTAGGCAAACCCTTTACTTCTGAGCTGTAGCCTCAGTTGTACTAACTCTTAAAGGTTTTACTAATGTTATACATATCTGCTGGGCACTCCAACACCCTCTCTTTTTCCACTCACTCTTACTGAGGTTTACAGATAAGATTTAGGGTAGGTATGGTACAAATGAGTTTCAGTTACCCCTAGATCCACCAGAACTCAGCACTGGGCTGACTTGCACATTGGCCCCCTCACCAAAACTCTCTGGGAACTGGAGGGGCAGCCAAGTTGTTGGTTTGTGTCAGTTTTTGATGATGGTCAAGCTTGTCTCCTCCCTTCTGTGTGTGTGGCCGTAAGTCTTTCTGTTTCCCTTCATAAATATGGGACCCATAAACATGGAATTTTTATGAAACAGGGAATTCCTGGGCCCAAACCTCTGCCATTTTTAGGCACTGTGCTGATTTTCTAGAAGGTCAATGTTGACTGAGATTTTCATCTGGCTTCTGCTTATGTCCAATATTAGCTTCGTTCTATTAACTGCTCCTTATGAGGAAACCCTGAGATGTCAGGCCCTCATACTGTGTGTTCTCATGATTCCAGAGAATGTCCAAGTGTCCTCTGGGATTTTGTTTGCCATATTAAAACTCAATAAGAAATGTGAGTGTGTGTGTGTGTGTGTGTGTGTGCGTGTCTTTTTATAGTTTTTATATAGAAATTTGCATGTGTGTGAGTACTCATATGTGTGTGCATGGGCATATGCGTGTCTATGTGTATACGTGGAGTTCAGAGTTTAATCCTTGGTGTCTTCTTGATTGCTCTGTACCTTGTTCTTTGAGGCTGAGTCTCTCACTTTGATCTGGCTCTCTCTCTCTCACTTGACTAGTTTAGCTCTTGCAAGATAGTTCTATTACCTCCTGCCAGGTATTAATTTACACAGATCCTGGGGAGCCAAGTTCTTGTTTACACAGGTGTTTTCCCACTGAAGCATCTCCATAGTGTCCATTAATTTTCACCGTCCATTTATTCATTTTTGGGTGAGGGTGTGTATATGTCACAGCAGGCATGTGTAGGTTAGAGGACAGTTTGTGGGAGTCAATTTTCTATTACAATCATCTTAGAACTTCGAATCGAGCTCAGGGTATCAGTCTTGGTGGCAAGTTCTCTTCCATTAGGAGCTATGTCACCATCCCTAGTGTCAGTTTATTGAAATGCACCTTGAGGAAAATGCCCAGATCTCCATCTCATTCAAGCTTGATACTGAGAACATGATGCTCTGACCTTGTGTGCAATAAAGAAGACTTGTTTCTTGCATGGTGCAGAGTCTGGGAAGGCACGCTGTAGTTATTTGGAGATAATCTTGAAGGACTTCCCAACTTGTAGGACACCAATTCATATTTACCAGATTAAAATCTCTTTGTAAGAGGTCTTTTGAGCAACACTTTCATTTTTGTTTTTCTGAATATTTCTGACGCATCAGCTTATCACAGGTCCCCACCCCCAATATTCGGGAGGCTTTTCATATACTTGATTTCTCTGCTTAATCTTTGATCCCTCAAAGGTTTTTCTATGGCAGTAGAACCAGCATGTATTATTCATGTTCTTCAGAGCTAGAGCATTTATATTCTCTCTTCATTTAGTTACTGGGATCCTGGTTAGTGACTACTTCATTTAGAAAGATTTTATGTGTATAGGGTTGTGTGTGTGTGTGTTTTTGCACGTGAGTGCAGTACCTATAGAGGACAGAAGATGGTGGTGGATTCCCTGGAGCTAGAGTTAAGAGATGGAAGTGAGATGCAGCAAGGGGCTTCTGGCAATGGACTTGGACCTTCTTCAAGGTCAGCCAGTGCTCTTAACCTTAAGTGTTGTGCCACATCTCCAGGCCTAGTGACATATTTTAAGCTTATTTTATTTTTCTTGGTGCTGATTATGGGATTCAGGCCCTTACACATGCCAGTGAAACATCTGTATTGTATGTGCTGAAATGCACCTACACCCGCCTCTCTTCCTTTAAAGGTAGCAATCTCCTACATGAGTCTGAGTAGCAAGTGAGAATATCTGAGACAGGATGATGGTTGTCAGTCACCTTAGATCCTTATCTACATAATGTGTTTTTTATTTTCTTCTTTTCTTTTAAAGATCTGTTAAAAGAAAAGTCACTAGGGAAAGGACTATTTAACAAAATTATTAGAAAATTGAGTAATGAGAATGTTATGTGCCATATAGACTCTAAGTCTAGGTGACTGTTTGTTATGAGCCTGCTTTGATACCTGGCCCTTGGTCAATCCCCTAGACAGACAATCCCAAGCTCACACCCAGAGGCTGATTGGCAAAGCTTGGGCTGCTGTCTGTTCAAGATTTTCTTCCTACAGGATCTGTGCTTAACTTGCACATTCTTTAAAGCAATTGTGTTAATCATTATCATAATCATAATCATTATTATTGTTAGTGCATGTGGTGTGCATGTGTTGTCTGTGTACATGTCTATGTCTGTGAGTTGGGATCAAAAAGCCACAGGAAGCTGTCATGTGTCCTGTTCTCTCATTCTGTATTTTCCCACTGATGAGTCTTGCTCTTGACATGTCAAATTTTCTGTATAAGAGCTTTTCTGTTTCAGACACAATAAATCTGCCTTCATGGGATTTGTGGAATGTGTTGCTTTTGCTACAGAATGGTCAGCACATACAAGACAATAATTGATTTTGTGCTATTTCTCATGCCAGGGCTTATGGAAATATGACTCGGAATACTATAAAATGTATGGAAAAATATGGGGGTGAGTATTCTGGAAAGTTCCATGGAGTTGACTGTTTTTAGGAGGAGGCATTCCACTTGTGCAAGGACAATGTATTGTAGCCATGCACCTCTTTGTGTAAAGGTGATCCTGCATGCCATTAAGTGCCAGGGTTCATAGGTCTAATTGACATGAAAACATTGCACACTGTGGCTTCCTGACAGGATTTGATGTTCCATGGACTTGAGGTTTTTTTCTTTCCGTTAATCATTTATTTATTCACTTCACAACCTGGTCACTACCCCCAACCCCATGCCCTTCACAGTTTCCTTCTCCCCCATTCTCTGAGAGTGTGGGGCCCATGGGTATCCCCCCGAGACCTCGAAATTTATCTAGTGTCCTCTTTTAATTTGTTTTCTCCTCTTAACCTTCCTTTTCCTGATGTGAGCTGTGTAGCTTCAGGTCCCTCTGATCGGCTCTGGCAAATGTCTTGTTCTATCTCCTTGCCACCTTGACCCATTTCCCTAAAGAAGCCCACATCCCTTTACTTCATTATTGACTTTTGCCCCGACCAGCGGGACCAGTTATTGGAGGGATACCCGAGGAGACCCCATGACCTGTGGGAGAGAATGGGCGAGAGAGAGAAGGAGACCAAGCAAGCTCTTTGTCAAGGTCTCGTTTAATTTTCAAAACTCATCTACTTTTATATAATACTCAAAAAGGGGGAAACTCAGAGGTGGGGGGAAACAGGGGGTGTGAGGTAATGGGGAGGGGGTGGGCTCAGTCAACAGTCACAGTGACTCAGATGTTCTTGTACGACAACAGGGTGTCCTTGATCTTTGTGGTTTCATATTCAATCACAGTGACTCAGTTGTTCTTTTACGACAACAGGGTATCCTTGATCTTTGTGGTTTCATATTCAG
>JAPYYD010007108.1:0-10560 GCA_028551405.1 Uromys caudimaculatus
TCATGCTACTTATGTTAAATTGGTTCCCAAATTTCATGTGAATCCTGCATTTGAGACATTAAGATTCCCTGCCCCACTCTTGTTCTAATTGGTAAATAAAATTGCCAGCAGCCTATGGCTAGGCAGAGAGACTAAGGCAGGACTTTTGAATTCATGGGCAAGGGAACCAATGAGGAGTGCCATGCCAGTAAAGGAATTGGATGCAGGCTTGAGAGCTGTGAAAGACAGAGTACCAGTCATGTAAGGGGTGGGGAAGGGTGGCCCCAGTGTTCCCTCCTCCAATTGATTCTGGAGTAGCAAAGATGGGATATGGATTTTAGGAAGTAATAATTCAGGAGTATCACAGGGGAAGCATTAGCAATGTGGAAGTTTGGGAGTGGCCCAGCCAATGAGCTGATTTAGATATATTAAATAAAGCTGTTTGTCTTTCATTTGAGAATCCAAAACATTTTCAAGGTTAGCTAGGAACTTGTACAGATGCCGTCTTATAGTAGAGCAGAGTAACCAACTAACTCTACAGAATGCATCTCACCTAGAGGCTTGAACTCAGTATTAAAAATTAATTGGAGATTCTCAAATGGAAAACACATACCAAGATGTGAGTTTAAGAGATAGGGAAAATTGGATATTTAGCAGAGTTGCTGGATTTGCTGGAGCCATGTGTTTCCTCTCCAAGCTGTGCAGGTTCGAAACTAGAACAAAAGGTGAGTTGAACTGGTATGCACAATTCTTAGGTTCATGACATGAACTGGGACACAGCAAAATCCACCAAGCAGAGCCAAACATCCTGGGTGGTAAGGATTTAACATGGGACCTTCCCAAAGATTTCTTGCTGTCTCAGATTGTTTGAGTTTGGAGGTGCTGTACAAAGAGACAGGCTGCTCAGAAAGCAGAGACAGAGGTAAATGGTAGAGTCGGCCTGCTAGTGATAATCAGATAAAAAAGGAGAGAGATAGATGAGATTTGTTTAATTGCTTCTCAGGATAAAAGAGATATAGTGGTAATTGTTTAAGTGTTTGTGAGTATACATGGAATAAAGTAATCCAGGCCTTTGATCTAAAATGTAGGAAACAAAGGCAGGAAGATAGAGAGATACCCTATCTCAACAAATATTAATAAGAGGTATTAATTTCTACACAATGGAGAACGAATGGAAAAAAGGCTTTAAAGTTAATTTAAAAAGTCTATGCCAGGATAGGCCCTTGGGTTCTTTGACTGTAGGCAACACAGGAATGCTGGTATTGCTTGACCAGGCATGACAATTTGAGAGCCTGGAAATAGGCTTATACAGTAAATACATAGGAGAGGGTGTTTGTTTAAGTTATCCAAAGTGAAGTGGATATACATATACATATACATATACATATACATATACATATATATATATATACACCCATAGATATATTAATCTCCATAAATGGAAAAATTTAAGTATGCATAGATACAAAAATAAATTGAGTCTATTGATCTTAAAATGTAGGTCAAGAGCATGGAATAGGCAGAATAATCTTATCCCAGACAGATAGTATACCCTTAGGCCTTGATCTTGTGTAAGAACAAGGCAGGAGATCTGGAGGAGCACTGTCTCAAAGCATAATAACAATTGTGTATAGGCTTTTATAGTAGGATCTTATGATTTTTTTCAGTTTTCTCAGTTTCTGTTGTTATATCTCACTTTTCATTTCTGATTTTGTTAATTTGGATACTGTTTCTGTGTCCTCTGGTTAGTCTGGCTAATGGTTGATCTATGTTGTTTATTTTCTCAAAGAACCAGCTTCCAGTTTTGTTGATTCTTTGTATAATTCTTTTTGTTTCTACTTGGTTGATTTCAGCCCTGAGTTGGATTATTTCCTGCCATCTGCTCCTCTTGGGTACATTGGCTTCTTTTTGTTCTAGAGCTTTCAGGTGTGCTGTTAAGCTGCTAGTGTATATACTCTCCCCATTTTCTTTATGGAGGCACTCAGATCTATGAGTTTCCTTTTAACACTGCTTTCATTGTGTTCCATGAGTTTGGGAATGTTGTCCTTTCATTTTCATTAAATTCTAGGAAGTCTTTGATTTCTTTCTCTATTTCTTTCTTGACCAAGTTATCATTGAGTAGAGTGTTGTTCGACTTCCATGTGTATGTGGGCTTTCTGTTATTTTTTTGCTATTGAAGACCAGCCTTAATCCGCGGTGATCTGATAGGAGGCATGGGATTATTTGGATCTTCTTCTATCTGTTGAGGTCTGTTTTGTGACCGATTGTGTGGTCGGTTTTGGAGAAGGTACCATGAGGTGCTGGGAGGTTGTGTTCTTTTGATTTGGGATGGAGTGTTCTGTGGATATCTGTTAGGTCCATTTTGTCCATAGCTTCGGTTGGTTTCACTGTGTCTCTGTTTAGTTTGTGTTTCCATGATCTGTCTCCTGAGAGGCACAGGCAGAGCATGAGAAATACAGAGGCAGATGCTCACAGCCAACCACTGGAATCAGTGGGTTGTCCTGGATAGAGGAGTTGGAGAAGGGATTAAAGGACCTGAGGGGTTTTGCAGCCCCTTGGAGGGAGCAACAGTGTCAATTGGCCAGACCTGCGGAATCCCTGGAGACTGGGCCACCAACCAAAGAATACACATGGAGGGACCCATGGTGCTGGCTGCATATGTGGCAGGGGAGGTCCTTACTGGACACGAGTGTTAGGAGAGGCCACCAGGTCTGAGTGCTTTCGATGTCCCGGTGTTGGGGAATGCTAAGGAGGGAAGACAGGAGTGGGTGGGTGTGTGGGGGAGGGCCACCATAGAGGTGGGGGGAATGGGATAGAGGGTTTATCCAGGGGAGATTTGGGAGGGAAAACATTTGAAATGTAAATAAAATAAATAACCAAATTAAAAAAAACAAAACAAAACAAAAAAAACCAAAATTATATAACTGTTCAGACACAATGAGATCAAATATGTCATCCAACAGATTATATTCTAACAAGTCTATGGACATCATACCATAATCTATAGCTCTCAGAATTAAAAGAGAATTTAAATAGTAAAAAGGGAATAAAAGAAAAGAAATAACATACTAGAGCTCAGATGTAAGTATTAATCCACTTCACAGCAGAAAACTTAAACTCTATGACAATGTTTTAAATTTTATGTTTTAATGTTTTGAGATTAGAGCATGTTTTCATCATCTCCCTCTTCCTTTCTTCTCTCTACAGCCTCCCACATACAACTTTTCACTCCCTTTCAAGTTCATGCTTCTTTTTTCTCAATATTTATTGTTACTTATAAATTCCTAAGCGCTTTTGTGCCAAGAGACTCCAGACCTAGAAAAGGTAGTGGTGGAGTGCACAGAATAGGACTCTGGTGATGGCTTTAAAGTTTGATGGTCTCAGGACTTTCTAGCTCTCTAACTGTATTGAAATGCTAATGATAACTTGTAAAAAATCCTAGAAACCTTCATAAAGGCAGGGGGAGTAGAGAGGGGAGGGGGGTTCCAAAGGGGAGATCTGGAAAGGGGGAATATTTGAAAGGTAAATAAAGTATCAAAAAAAAAAAAGTTTCTTGTTCTTTCTGAGGGTAAAATGCTGCTGGTTTAGGAGACTGACACCTGTAGCCTAAGCAGCAGGAGATTAAGTAATGTGGCCTTTGTTCTATCTCATCAGGAACTGCTGGGCTCTAACTTTCAGCCTGCTAGTCTGAATTCACAGGAAGAAAAAAGGACATTTAGAAAATGATTATAGCATTTATTACTAAGTTGTAAGAAGTTTCCTGTGAAAGCTATCTAAGGGGAAAAGCGGGAAGATCCTAAGTGGGGAAAGGGAAAACTTCTAGTAATGGAAAAATTCTTCCAGAAGGGGAAAAAGAAAGAATCCTACTCTAAGGGGAAAAAAGAAAAGATTTCACCACCCAATCCTCTTTGTCCTCAGTACTTATATGTCTTTCAGAATACATGATCACATGTTACAAAGTTCATCACAAGTTCACACAAAAAAATCAAATCATAAATTGAAATAGAAGTTTGCAACCGAGAACGTTTAAAGGCATAGCCATTAGGAGTAATTATCTGGCTAAACATTCATCACCTGTCTTGGCTCCACAGGTTCACTGAAGGTTTAAAACCATAACTAAGTTATTAGTAAAGTTTAGTATCGATAAACCCAGTCAATATTTTATCTCCTGTCCTAGGACCTATAGTAAATCTTTTGTTCCCTATTTATAACCTTTGGTTAATTGTTTTACAACCTCTTGGAATGTGCTCTGAGTAGGACAAAATCTGGTTACTATCTAAGAGCAATTAACTGGTGACACTTGGGAGACTGGCAGAATTCTCATTGCAATTTTGACTATCAGAAAAGGATCTAATAGCAGTCCCACTATCAAAGAGTTTAATAATCACTGATATAATTCTAGGAATTCTTATAGTATCACCATAAAGACCTAAGTCATCTATTTGCCTATGTAGCATCACTACAAGACATTACATCTTTGTGGATCTGCAGAGATCTGCTCCAAAGGGGTGTGTAACTACTTAGTGATTGTTTAATAATAACATTTAATAATAACAGGAAAAGCATATTAATAGCAGGAATCTTTCCTAAAATGAATCCCTTACAGCCTTGTTTAATAAGGGCTCACCTGTCACAGATTATATGATAATCTGAAGCAGGCCATTTCAGAATGATCACCTGCTAGTTATTAGCTTGTCCCGTTATGGCTCCCGACACTTTTGAGCACTGATAGAAAATAATGTAGACTATTTTAGATTGTTTAGAAGAAAAAGAAATCTATCCTAAAAGAAATAATAAAATTATTTATTAAAACTGAAATTAGTAAGTAAAAATTTAAAATGTAAAACAAAGTAATTTTATAAATCTGGAGCAACATAATATAATATAGTTTAGTATAGATAATATAATATACAATATGCATCATGAATTTACCTCCTTAGAAGAAATTCTATACTGAAAAGCAATACAATTAGTAGCTATCTTAAATTTAGTCAATACACAAACATGTTAACTATCCCAACAATTAAAAATGCTGCAGAGCAAGCTTTGATGATGTGCTGTCACTTTTTCAAAATGAAAAGTTAGTAAGAAAGACGAATGATATCCTAAGATAGTGAAGGAAGAGCCTCCAGAAATGAGAAAAGAACCCGCATACCCAGTGTGATGGAAGTCCCTGCTTGTGCCTCTGCCCTGGCATCTCTTCATTCAGTTGTTCTCTGCTAGATTCAAATTTGCAGGTTTTAGATTAAGACCTTTGATTCATTTTAACTGACTTTTAGAGTGAGAGAGAAAGATCTACTGTCATTGTTCTGCATATGGACATCTACTTTCTCCAGAACCAGTTTTTAAAGAAGCTGCCTATACTCCAGTCTGTGATTTTCTCCCTTCATTCATAATTTGACATCTGCAGCGTAGCTTTAGTTTGTTACCATGGTTCATGTGTTTATTTCTGTGTAAATACCATGCAATATTAGGCACTATGTGTCTGTATAAGTTTAAGATCCAGTATTGAGATTTCTCCAGCATTGCATTTCTTCAGACTCTTTGGCAGTTTAGGGTCTTTGTGTCTCCATTTGAATATTAGGATATTTCTTCTAATTCTGTAAATAATACCATCAGCATTTGCTAAGTATTAAATTGTATCTTTAGAAAAGTTTCAGTTATGTGTCTGTTTTTCAATAAAAGAACTACTGGGGGAATCACCGTCCTGGACCTCAAGCTATACTACAGAGGAATAGTGATAAACACTGCAGGGTATGGGTACAGAGACAGACACATTGATCAGTGGAATAGAATTGAAGATACAGAAATAAAACCACACACTTACAGACACTTGATCTTTGACAAAAAATAAAAAATATACAATGAAAAAAGAAATCATTTTCTATAAATGGTGCTGGTCTAACTGACACTCTCTATGTAGAAAAATGAAAATTGATCCATATTTGTCACCTTGCAGAAAGCTCAAATCCAAGTGGATCAAGGACCTCAGCATAAAACTAGATACACTGAATCTAATAGAAGAAAAAGAGCCTCGAACTCATTGGACAGGGAGAAATTTCCTAAACAGAATTCCAATGGTTCAGACTCTAAGATAAAAAATTGATAAATGGGATCTCAGGAAACTGGAAAGCTTCTGTAAGGTGAAGGACATAGTCGATAGGACAAATTGGCAACCTACAGATTGGGTAAACTTTTCACCAACCCCACATCCAATAGAATTCTAGTATCCAAAATATATAAAGAATTCAAGAAGTTAACCACCCAGAAACCAAACAACCCAATCAAAAGATGAGGTATAGAATTAAGCAGAGAATTCAAAACAGGGGAATCTCAAATGGCTGAAAAGCACTTAAAGTAATGTTCAAAGTCTTTAGTCACCAGGGAAATGCAAATCAAAATGATCCAGAGATTCAACCTTGTATCAGAGTGGCTAAGAATAAAATCTCAGGTGACAGCAGATGCTGGTGAGGATGTGGAGAAAGAGGAACACTCCTCCATTGCTGGTGGGATTGCAAACAGGTAAAACTACTCTAGAAATCAATCTGGAGATACCTCAGAACATTGCAGATAGATCTACCTGAAGACCCAGCAATACCACTCTTGGATACCCAAAAGATACCCCACCTTGCCACAGGGGTAAGTGTTCCACTATGTTCATAGGGGCCTTAATTGTGATAGTCAGAAGCTGGAAACAACCTAGATGTCCCAAAACAGAAGAATTGATACAGAAAACATGGTTCATTTACACAATTGAATACTACTCATCTATTAAGAACGAGAACATCATGAGTTTTGCAGTCAAATGGATAGAATTAGAAAATATCTCCCTTAGTGAAGTAACTCAGACACAAAAGGATATGCATGGTATGTACTAAGTGGATAGTAGTCAAAAAGTACAGAATTCTCAGGATGCAATCCAAAGAATACAAGATGGATAACAAGAGGAAGGGCCCAAATGAGAATGCCTAAATCTCACTTGGGAGGGAGAACAAAGCAATCACAGGAGGGCCAGGAGGGAGGGAGGGTGGGACCTGGTTCAGAAAGGCAAGAGGGAGGGGAAGAGCAGAACATGGTCAGATGTTGGGGGGAAGGGCAGACTGGAGTCCTGAGAGCCAGCAGAAAGAATGGAAACAGGCAACCTAGAAATGTAGGCTGTGAGGAAGGGGCTAACTAGAATGTACCAGAGACCTGGGAGGTGAGAGACTCCCAAGACTCAAAGGGAAGGATCTTAGATGAAGTGCCCTACAGTGTGGAGAGGGAACTTGTAGAGCCCACCTCCATTAAAAAGACAGGGCATCAAGTAGGGGTGGGGTTGCAATCTCACTTGCAAATACTCTTACCCAGAATTGTTCCTGTCTGAAAGAACTGCAGGAACAAAAACAGAGAAGAGCCTGAGGAAAAGTTGGTCCAGCAACAGACCAAAATTGAAATCCAGCTCAGGAGGAGGCCCCAAGGCCTGACTCTATTACTGATGCTATGGTGTGCTAACAAACAGGGGCCTATCATGACTGTCCTCTGAAAGGCCCAACAAGCATCTGAAATAGTCAGATGCTGATATTCACTTCCAACCAATGGACAGAAGCTGGTGTCCACTGTAGTTAATTAGCTAAAATCTAGAAGAAGAGGGTGACCCTATAGGAAGACCAGCAGTCAACTAACGTGGACCCCAGGATCTCTCAGACACTGAGCCACCAACCAGGCAGCATACATCTGCTGATATGAGGTCCTCAACACATATGCAGAAGAGGACTGCTGGATCTGGGTTCAGGCAGAGAAGATGCATCTAACCCTCTAGAGATTGGGACCCAGGGAATGGGGAGGTCTGTTGGGGTGGGTCGTGGGTTGGGGAATAAAAAAAAAAAAGTCACTTTTCACAATATTAATTATCCTAACTCATGAGCATGGAGGACATTCCATCTTTTAATATTTTACTTTATTTCTTCTCTAGTTCTTGACAGTTTTCCTAGTGTTCTGTTTATCTGATCAACTGTGTATGGTAGAAAAAGTACACTTTCACTTTCATGAGTTTTCCCCTTGGTTCTCTTTGCTTTGGTTCACCTGTTAATATGGGTGCTTTCTGATATTTTTCTTAGTATGCTCATTGTTGGATCTAGGAGTCATCAATCTTTATATGGCAATTTTCTATCCTCCTACCATGTCAAAGGTATTTATAATGATAATCTCTAAAGACATTTCAGTGAAGCTTCAGGTCGTGTTAAGTATAGGATCTTATCATCTTTAAATTAATTAGTTTCTCTTCTTCCTATGTATAATTTTTCTATTTCTTTTCCTCATCCAGCTACTTGGATTAAGACATGAGACCTCTCTTGAGTGTGAGGAGAGTTGATACTCACTTTCCATTCTTAACTGCAGCAGAAAGGCTTTCAATGGCCCTAGCTTAGATCAGTCCTTCCTGCATCCTTGGCTTATGACCTCTATTATACTTGAGTGTACATGACTCTTCTGATACTTTCTTTGAGGTTTAACTAGAAGGGCATTCAAATTTTTCCATAATACTTTTTTATTAAATTATGTATTTACATTCCAAACATTGCTCCCTTCCTGGTCCCCCCTCCCAGAGTTCCTCCCTCCATATCCCCCATCCCATTGCCTCTGAGAGGGTGCTCCTCACACACGCCCACTTCACCCCCTCTCAGTCCTCTCCCTTTCCTGGGGCATCAAGTCTCTATAGGATTAGGCACATCCTCTCCCACTGAGGCCAGAAAGGCAGTGCTCTGCTCCATATTTGCGTGGGCCATGGAAGAGCACATTTATGCTCCTTGATTGGTGGATTAGTCTCTGGAAGCTCTGAGTGAGCCCACTTAGTTGACACTGTTCATTTAACCTTTGTTATAACCATTGAGATGATTATATGATTATGTATTTTTTCTGTCTTTGCTATATTTATGCACTTACTAAAAATTACTTGCAACAAAAAATTTTATATTTAAATATTTTCATAGTTACAGGTTTTTTCTTCTTTTATATCCCATGATATATTTTCTTGGTATATTTCAGTATTCAAACCTCATTTTTTAATATTTGAAATTTTTTAGACAGTTTAACACTTGTCTGTAAGCATACCCCCACCACATACAAACAGAGAAACACACTGAAGATGAAGTGATGGGTGAGCAGTAATGAGCACTTGTTCTTTCAGTGGATCTGGGTTAAATTCCCACCACTCATATGGTGGCTCACAACGATCTGTAACTACAAGTCCAGCGTGAGTTTGACAGCCTCTTCTGAACTCTGTATATCGTGTACTACATACATGCAGACAAAATGCTCATATACATCAAATAAGTAAATATAACAAGATCTTAAGAATACAATAATTATTTAAAATAAACTCATATTTTTCCTGTTAAATCCAGTATTCTGATAATGACCAAAACACTTAGATTTCAGCTAAATGTATGTACTAAATTGGGAAGCATTATTAGCTTTCCATGAAAGAAAGCAGCATGCTGTGATGTTTTCTATATTCTTTTTAACGTTGTTCAAAGAAGGTTTGTTATAGGTTTTATTCAATATGTATCAGAAAACTAGTATGTGGGGCTTTCAAACAGTATGTTGAGTGTTGTATAGAGGAATCATAAGTATTTAGTTTTCAAACTGCTTATTTCTACCATGAGGAAAATACTTTAATTTGAAAATATAGCTGATACGTATGATCACCCTATCAAAATTCTTTGCTTAGATTTAATAATTAAAGGATTGGCATTTATGAGGCCTCAGTGCTTTAGGTGTACAATTACACATAGTATGTGCCACATGTAATATGCTATTAAAAACATATTAGTAGACACACAGTATTAAGAAATGCAAAACTTGTGGCTATTACAAGCAACAGGGAGCCAGTGACAGTGGTGATCTATGTATTCTCAAGGGTTTGGAGGATTAGGGTGTGGTTATCCAGCTTAAAGGCACCTTGAAGTCTTTCAAAAGGAAAGCTATGGAGGTCTTAATTACAGAGCTCCTGCTTAGCATGCAGAAGGCCCTGGGTTCAACCCAAAGCACTACAATAAATAAAGAACAATAAACATAATAACAAAAAGAAATTTCTAGCTCCCATGGATGCTCCATATTAACATATGACACTCATATTGGAAATGAAGACTGAGACCATATGTGAGTGTTGGTGGATAGCTATATTCCCGAATAACACCTTCAACTGAAGAGACATTGCCTCACCAGTGAATAACATTGTAAACAATTCCCCATTTTATGAAAGGAAGTCTAATAAACTCTTCAATTATTGTAAGAAACAAAGTTCCTCCAGAACAAGCTGATGTAGAAGTGAGCATCTTTCCTACGATAACTGTTAATGAAGACTTTAGTTCATAATAAGGTGTATTTATTGGTATTCCACATCTTGGGGTGGTTTTGCAGCATATATATCTCTGCATGATGTGTATGAAATGGTGGAGTGTTGAATCCTTTGAAACCTACAGATGACTGTTAGCCACCATGTGGTTACAGGAAACCAAACCATGTTCCCTGCAAGCACATCCAGGGGTCATAATCTCTGTTGGGACATCTCTGTATCTCCCAGCTCAGATTTTCCATGAGTGT
>JAPYYD010007109.1:0-10559 GCA_028551405.1 Uromys caudimaculatus
GGCGGGGAGGGGGAGGGGATACGGGGTTTCCAAAGAGGAGACCCAGAACAGGGGAAACATCGGAAATGTAAATAAAGTATCAAAAAAAATAAAATAAAATATAAAAAAAAAGAAAAAAAAAAGGCTTCACGGTGACTGCTGGACTTTCTGAGAGGGGAGGCTAATGGACTGAAAAGAGTGACTCTCAAGGCTCTGGTTATTTTGTAAAAAGCACTATTTTGAATATACAGAAATACATGGGAAGCTAAAGCTAGACAAATGATATACAGACAAAAGCAGATGATATATATAAGAAAGGTAGGTAATAAATAAATTATTGAAACTGACCGGCAGATGGATAGATTGAAGATGATAGATAAAAGATGATCAAATAATATATAATAGCTATATGGATAGAGAGATGATACATACATATACACACAGACACTATAAAAATAATAGATGATAGAGAGATGACTAAAAATTATCATAGATAATAGACATGTGGTAGATAGATGATAGAAAATAGATACATAGACACATACATACATACATACATACATACATACATACATACATACATATACTCTGTAACTTATTATGCAGGGGTATCTGTACAAAAGTTGTATGCAAGAGGGCTAAATTTCCACCAGTGGGTTCTCTTCCAGTGGTCTGCCTGGGTCAGACAGTTTGGGCACAAGAAGTAAGTGTCCTGTAAATCCCATCCTTTGCTCCACCTTACATACTGCTCACAACAGCTCTGGAGTAGAATAATGAAAATATAGTCTGAAGCCCAGGGAAATTCCCCTTACAGTACCCACTTTAGTGTCTCCAGTTTCCTCCAGTGTTACTTCATTCTGGAGACCCCAGAACCCTCTGGAGATAAAGCCTTGGCCTCTGCTCACTGCATGGCTCACAAAGACCTGTGTTATATGGAATATTCATAACAGGAAGTCATGAGTTGTCTTTGCCTGACATCCTTCTGAGTGTTGATTCCTTTTTTCTCCAAAGCCAAGATTATTTCCTTCAATTATTTAGAGGAAGTCACCTAACCTAACAATATTGTACACACATGTACACAATGTTGAACCGTAGGCAATACTGAGGAAAGCACCAACTTAAACTAAAGGGAGCACTAATAGTGTTAAGTTCTGCATACTCTGACCCTCTTAACTCCTGTTTTGGTCCCCTAATACATAGGACCCCCTCACCTAACCATGTCTCATCTCAACAGGCTCTTTCCAAAGACAACAGCCTGAGTCAGTTGTATGCTTAAGATAAAGTTCTCTGTACCTCCCTCTTATAGCTCCTCAGATCTTTCTTAGGTGAGTCCTGCAATGTTCCAAAGCTCTCTCCCACCTTCTTCTTCCTGGACAGTATCTACTATTCCAGGGTGTCTGTCTTGTCTCCTCTTCACCCAGTCTTGCCTTCAATGAGCTTATCTTTCCCTTTTTCCATTTTTCAGTGCTCAGACTTTCCTCTTATGATCCATTCTCTCTGCTGTGCTCCAAGTCCTCCTCAACACATGTCATTGCAATTCCTCCACCTCCCTTTCCACTTCCATGCCCGTCACCTGATGTCCTCACAGGCCATACTGTGCACTGTACTTGGGATCATAACTGCACAAATTTGCAGGGCACAACATAATATAGCACACCAATGTATTCACACCTCATGTACTAATCAAACCAGATAATTAATATTTCTATTTTGCATATGAAAAGACCACAGCATGCATGCAAAGGTCAGAGGACAATCTCGGATATTTGTCTTTGCCTTCTATCGTAGTATTACATTATGTTTAGAGCCTTCCAATTCCTCTCACCTTTCATTCATCAAATATATAACAGACTGTTGGAAACTGTAGTCATCTACTCTGTAGATGAGAACTACCATTTTTCTAAATGTCCCCACTCCCTCATACTTACCAGCCTCTAGTGACCACTATTCTACATTCAGGTCAACTTTTATTGTCATCATCAATTATTGCTTATTTAACCTTGTATCTACAGGGCAAAATTTGATGTCATGTATATGTTAAGTACTCCATCAATGTCTTCTAAAGATTGATAAATGGTTAGGATCAGGGATAAAATTACGCACTTGTTTTAAAATGTAAAATCTTGGAGGTAGTCATAAAACCTCATTTTGGTTCTATAGGTAGGTAATGGGTTGTAAAGAATGGGATGTCATTTTTTCCATTGGTGTAGTCTCTACTAAGTAACTCACATGCCACTAAGTGAATTCCCACACATGTTTGGGAAGCTCTGGTAAAAATTGATGGATCAAAAGAAGACATCACAGTAGAAGGGGCTTCTTGAGAAGAGTGGTTTCAGCAATAGGGCAAGTGGATGAGAGAGGGAAATGGGGGATGCTGAAAATGACCAAAAATTAGTATATGCATATTTGAAATTAAAAGGGCATTTTAAATAAATTTTCTAAACATGCATATATGAGATTTAATGTACCTTACTTGGATTTTGGTTTGGTTTGGCTTTGTGATAGTGAGGGTCAAATCTAGGACTTGCTGTGTCATAGGAAGCAGTCTACCAACTGAGCTTGATCTACAGAGCAGGTGCATCTTTATGAAGGAAAATGGAGAGTTTTCAGTGTCCCCTTGCCTATTTTGTAAAATATTAAAAACTGAGAGTGGAGTCTTCAAGATGCAAATATCACTTGTTCAAGGCTAATCAACAGTGGTAAATAAAGTCAGGAAGATAACTACCATGTTCTGGCTTTCTGTGGGGTCCTGGATTCTGCGCCAAAATCTGACCATTTCCAACTCCAGGTTGCCCAGCCCTGTCCCACAGAACTCATCATTCCTCTGTCACATACATGTGTGAGTGTGTGAGTGATGTGTGTATGTGTGTGTGTGTGTGTGTGTCAATCACAAAACAACTATTTTCTTTAAAAAAAAGTATTCATGTATGTGCTGGTGAGTACAGGACACCCTTGCTATTGTTTGCTTTCAGGTGATGTCCACCTTGTTGGGTTTTTTTAATCTTTAACTAAATTTGTTCTTTGACAAGTTCATTCATACATGTAGTGAATTCTTATTGCTGACACTCCCACACTTTCTCTTACCTCCCTTCCATACCTATTACCCCTTACCTACAAGTTTCCATCAGATGCTCATGCCCTTTTACTTTGTTTTGTGACCCACTGAGTTTAATCAGGGCCATCTGTGTAACCATGGGTTTGGAGCTATCCACTGGATCCTGGTGGACTCACCAGTTAGTCCACAGCTGAAGATAATGTTAATTAACCCCTTTCTCAGAATCCATCAGTAATCAATACATCAGCAAAGAAGGGTGGAGCCATCTCCAATCTATCACTGGTTATTGATAAGTCCAGTATTATGCAGGCTTATTGCTGGCAGCAGCTGCCACTGTAAAATATGTTTGCATTGACCATGTCATCCCCAGAGGATCACACTTCACAGCTCTCTTCCCTATCTTCCACCCCTTACATTCTTTCCACACACTTTCCAGTTATGTTCCCTGTGCCTTAGAGGACTTGATTTAAAAAAAAAAAAAAAAAGTCCCCTTCAGGGCTGTACATGCATCCTTTACAAACTCTCAGCCACAGGCAAACTTGAGTCTCCCCATTCACTGCTGTTTGTTGAAGCAGGGTCTTTCATTGGCCTGGGACTCACTGATTAGACTAGCCAGAGTGGCCATCAAACCCAGGAATCTGTTTGCCTCTGCCTCTTCAGTGAGGTTATAAGTACACACCATTACTCCTGATATTGGTTCTGGGAAGACAAAGCCTGGTCCTCATTCTTGCAAGTCAAGCACTTTATCAACTGAGATATCACTCCAGACACCCAAAATACTATCTTAAAACAAAATGATTATAGAAGCATTACAGTTTAACTCATGTACCCCAACACAGAACAAAATAGCTTCTGCAAGCCGTCTGAGTCTAGGCTGTGTTTCATTTCAGACTTTCCCATTCCTAGCATCTCCACTGCAGCAAATCCTATGGTTCCCTGGAATGGGTCTGTGAGGATCCTGTGCTGGGGAACACCTGAAGTGTTCCTGTATCAATTGTCACTGAAGAAAAGCTCCACATAGATGGTTATAGAAAAGAAATTAGGATTTGAAAAAGAGACTGAATTCATTATCAACCACATGAATTCAACACTGGCAGGATGTTATCAGTGTCAGTATAGAAAGAAGTGCCACTGGTCATAGTGAAGTAAACCCTGGCAGCTGGTCGTGACAGGTAAGGAGGCATCTTGTGAGACTGCCTTCTGCTAGTTATTTTGTATTAATTGCAGCAGGCCTTGTTTTTGTTGTTGTTGTTGATGTTATTATTGTTGTATGTTAATTGCATTTGTTAGTAGATAATTTCATACATGTATACAATTCATATTGACCACTCTCACCCCCCACTTCTATTCATTTTGTTTCTTAAACCTCTGAGATTGACGTGAGCCATACCTATTAGTAAGAGTGTAGAGGTATCTTCTGGAGCCTGGTGGGCTCAGCAGTCAGTACACAACTAAAGACAATGATTTCCCCTCCCAGAGTCTATCAATAGCCAATAGTTTCACCATAAAGTGATTACCCCTTCATCCCCCAGCTCCCTTACTTCCTTGACATATTGTTGACAGGGATGCTCTCATGTGGGCCTAGTGTGGACAACTATAGTTGTTGTATGTTAATAACTGTGATGGTGCTGTCAAGTCTAGAAGATGATATTTAGTTGCCTTCATCCTGCCTTCTAACTCATATACTTCCATTAACCTTTGGGCAGTGTTCTTTAAGGCTTAGGTGGGGGTGACATAAATGTCTTCTTCATGTCTTGGCTCACAACCATCATTATTCTCTGCATCTTGGGCAGCCATAAGTCTGCATTCAATGACGTTCATATTTTTAATCCTTATTTAAATTTCATTTATTTACATTTCACACAATATAATTTTAACATACTCTACCCCCCCCCAATTCTTCCCATATCCTCCTCACTTCCTATAATTTTAGAATAGCTTTAGGTTCATAAAAAAATCTGAGATGTTGAAAACCATTTCTATCTCTCCAGGACTCAGTCTCTCTATTGCTAACATCCAACATTAGTGTATAGAAAGTTTCTCACAAAGAATGAATGAATAGATATCAATACATCCTTCACAGCTGATGTCTACCGTGTATTCAGAGTTCCTTAGTTGCTATCTAAATGACCTTTATCTAATCCTGGGCCCCTTCAAAGATCTCACATTGCATTTAGTCCTCTCTAGCTATCACAGTTTCTGTTGGTTTTGTTTTTTTTATAATCTTAGCGGTTTCAAAGAGCAGAGACAAGTATTTTCATGAACTTTCCATTTTTAGTAGTTGTTTGATACTTTTCTCATGACTACACTGGGTCATGGATGATTACAAAAAGACCAGAGGCAATGCTTGTTGTACTCCAACTGTTCTTACCACACACAAAAAAGAAAAGTATGTGATGTGAGACATTTGCTAATCCACCCTAACTAGCCATTGTACAATGTATACTTGTGTCAAACATTAAGGTATGCATGATAAATACACAAAACCTTTTTAGTTTAAAAATAAGACAGATGTGATGATGCTCTCTAATGTAGCCATCCATGGCTACATAACGAGTTTGAAGTCAGCCCAAGCTACATGAGAGCCTGTTGAAAGAGGAGTGTCAGGGACCAGCCTTGGATGAGGGCAGGGTCTGGAGAACAGTAGATACAAGAGCCATGAAGGGAAGGAATGATCAGACAAGGAACATCATTCACTTCATGAGAGACAGGACAGAGAGGAAGCACATCTCAGTATGGCTTTTCCTACTCTGACAACTGCTGTCTCTCTCAAGTTTTATTTATACATAAAATAATTTTCTTAGAAATTTTATGCATTGATTACATAGCTTTTCAAAATACATTTTATTCTAAAGTCTTCCTTGATTACATAAGAATATTGAAAGAGGAACAAAGTGAGCAAACAGCAATTTTATAAGAACTAAAATTAACATTATGATAAAATCAATTTTCTTTAACTCAATGTTGTCTTCCTTAAGATTGATGTCATAAAGCCTTGCAGTTACAGAAATACTAGAGAATATTACTTTATTTGAATTTGATTTTGTATCAGTTTGGCATAAGATTAACAGGTCAAATGTTATTTCCTACTGCCTATTATGTCAAACTTGACTTTCTATAGAAGTTCAACCTTTAACCCTTAACTCTCCCTTTTCTTCCTCTATATTTCTTTTATATTTGGCATAAGACCACAATTCTTTTTCTTTGATTCTTAAAATATTGTTCAGCCCCTTTGCTTAAGCAAGGGTGTTCTATCAGGAAAGTTCTGGTCTGACAAGTCTGTTCAGAAGGCAGGCAGGTCACTGAGCCAGGATGCCTTCCTCTGTGTCTCTGTCTTGAACCCTTGTTTCAATACAATTGCAATCTACATTATAATTCTGTAAAGAACAGAAGAACATCAGGGTTCCTAAAACTGCTTACTTTTGCCTTCAGGAAGGTACCAAGGCTCATCATAAACTTGCAAGATCAAGATCTCTTCCTACACATACAAGTTCCTTGTTTCTAAAGTTGAACATTAAAAACCTAGCAATACAATTACAGTTTGTCAGCTTCTAAACTTTCCCTAAGTTTTTCTTCCTTAATGTTTCTTCTCAAATCGTCTTTCTCATGCTTACTAAAAACACTCATTAGTGATCTGAATGTTTAAGTAGTAAGTTCTTAGGAAAGACTTAATTTCTGTATAACTTGGTTTTTTTTCCAGGAACTTTAATTAATTTCATTCCTGTTTACATTAGCTTTTTGTTATCTCAGCTCTAGCTTTTGGAGAGTGGCCTTTAACAGTAAGAAGCATAAGTATAGCAAAAGGTGTGCAGAAAGTATCCATCAAGGGCAGTGAAGGATCAGTCCAGATTTCCAAACACCGGAACTTTGTCAAACAGTGCCTTTGGGATGCTTGGCATAACCAGAGTGGGGTGCAAAGAAAGGAAAGGAGGGATAGAGGGAAGGAAGAAGAGGGGATAGGAAGAGGGGAGAAGAGTGGAGGGAAACGGAAAGAAAGGGGAAAGATAAGCTTGGTATGTCGGTACACATCAGTAATCTCAAGAAGCTGAGACAGAAGGATCACGAGTTAAAAGCTAACCTGAGTTACATTTCAAGATCCCATCTCAAAACCTAAGTAATTTTTTTGAATCAATGTATAAAAAGTTGTACAGTGTTTCTGTATTGTACATAAGGCCCTGAATTCAATCCCCATCACAAATAATAAATTTGCTTTTCTTCTTGTTGGGGGTATTTTGTTCGTTTGTTTGTGATTAGTATTGCTTCTACTTTCATATCACATAGTCATACATTAATTTATGTATCTATGTAAAAATCTATGACCCACAAATGAGAGAAAACGTGATTCGTTTTCTGAGTCTGACTTAATTTACTTAATATAACAATCCTCAGTCATATCCACTTTCCTATCAATGATATAACTTCATCTTTGTGAGTGGAAACAACTCTGTTGTGCACTGCATTGCTGCAGACAGACATATAGGTTGATTCCATTGCTTTTCTATTTATGAGACAGAGTCTCACTATGTATCCCATTCTAACATTAACTCATGACTTTCCTACTTCATCTCTCAAGTGCTGAGATTGCGTTTACAAAATATAACACCTACCTGGCTGCAAATAATTTTATTTCTAACAGGAAAAGAGAACATCTTTTAGTTGATTTATTCAACTGAATTTTTTTGGTTAAAATAATTATTTATGCGATTTCCATCTGTGGCGGGAGACCTCTGCCTGGACCACCAGAGTTCCATAGCCAAGTAGCACCAGGAGAAAGCTACCCTCTCAGGAGTATGGAAAAGCCGTGAGTGGGGATAAGACGAGCACCACTGCTCACCGGGACCCACCCGGAACCCAAGGGACACAGGGACTGAGGAAAAGTCGGGGACAGGAAATGTCCAGTTTCCATCTGTGGCTGGGAACCTCAGCTTGTGCGGCAGGGCTCCATAGCCAATTAGTGCCGGGAGAAAGCTAGCCTCCCAGGCCCTCAGGACACAGACACTGAGGAAGAAAAGTCAATGACAGGAACATTCCGGTTTCCATCTGTGGTGGGAGACCTGGGCCTGGGCCACCAGGGTTCCATAGCCAAGTAGCACCAGGAGAAAGATACACTCTCAGGAGGGTGGAAAAGCCGTGAGTGGGGTAAAGACAAGCACGGCTGCTCACCAGGACCTGGGGACCTCAGCCTGGGCCACAGGGCTCCAGGAGAGAGCTTATGTCCTAGGAGTGCTGACACAATCTCAAGCACAGGCAAAACCACCACTTCTGTTCTAACTCACTGGATCAAGAGGGACCCTTGCAGAGCCATCAGGACACAGGAAACAAGGGACAGCTGGGGACAAGTCCTTCTGATTTCTGTCTGCACCCCAGAGCTGACCCTGTGTCACAGTTCTCCAAACCCAAATACCTCTCAGAGAGAAGTGGTCTTCAAAGACTACTGATACAGAGGCCTGCAGGAGAGACAAGCCACAGCCAAACAGAGTAAGCCCAGCTAACATTAGAGTTAACAAGATGGCAAAAGGCAAGGGCAAGAACATAAGGAACAGAAACCAAGGCTACTAGGCATCATCAGAACCCAGCTCTCCCAACACAGCAAGCCATGGATACCCCAACACACCAGAAAAGCAAGACTCAGCTTGAAAATCAGTTCTCATGATGATGATAGAAGACTTTAAGGAAGAAAGAGATAAAGCCCTTAAAGAAATACAAGAGAATGTAGGTAAACAAGTAGAAGCCCTTAAAGAGGAAACCAGTAGCCAACATCAAACTAAATGGAGAGAAACTTGAAGCAATCCCATAAAATCAGGGACTAGACAAGGCTGCCCTCTCTCTCTCCCTATCTATTCAATTATAGTAATTGAAGTTCTAGCTAAAGCAATTAGACAACAAAAGGAGGTCAAAGGGATACAAATTGGGAAGGAAGAAATCAAAATATCACTCTTTGCAGATGATATGATCATATACTTAAGTGACCCGAAAAACTCCACCAAAGAACTGCTGCAGCTGATAAACAACTTCAGCAAAGTGGCCGGATATAAAATTAACTCAAACAAATCAGTAGCCTTCCTATACTCGAAGGATGAACAGGCTGAGAAAGAAATTAGGGAAATAACACCCTTCACAATTGTCACAAACAATATAAAGTATCTTGGTGTGACTCTAACCAAAACAAGTGAAAGATCTCTATGACAAGAACTTCAAGTCTCTGAAGAAAGAAATCAGAAGACCTCAGAAGCTGGAAAGATCTCCCATGCTCATGGCTTGGTAGGGTTAATATAGTAAAAATGGCTATCCTGCCCAAAGCAATCTACAGATTCAATGCAATCCCCATCAAAATTCCAACTCAATTCTTTATAGACTTAGAAAGAGCAATTCTCAAATTCATTTGGAACAACAAAAAGCCCAGGATAGCAAAAGCTATTCTCAACGACAGAAGAACTTGTGGGGGAATCAGCATTCCTGACCTTAAGTTGTACTACAGAGCAGTAGTGATAAAAAAAAAACAAAACTGCATGGTATTGGTACAGTGACAGGCAGGTAGATCAATAGAATAGAATGGAAGACCCAGAAATGAACCCACACACATATGGTCACTTGATTTTCGACTAAGGAGCTAAAACCACCCAGTGGAAAAAAGACAGCATTTTCAACAAATGGTGCTGGTTCAACTGGCAGTCTACATGTAGAAGAATGAGAATTGATTCATTCCTATCTCCCTGTACAAAGCTCAAGTCCAAGTGGATCAAGTACCTCCACATAGAAACAGTTAGATACACTGAATCTAATAGAAGAGGAAGTGGGGAAAAGCCTCGAACACCTGGGTACGGGGGAAAAGTTCCTGAACAGAACACCAATGGCTTATGCTCTAAGATCAAGAATCAATAAATGGGACCTCATGAAATTGCAAAGCTTGCTCTGCCTGGGATGCCAGGAGTCGGTAGCCAACGAGCACCGGAGAAGGGTGCCCTCCCAGGAGCCTGGAAAGGCCGTGAGTGGGGTTGAGGGGAGCAGCACCTCTCCCCAGACCCGCCCGGATCTGCCAGGATCTGGGGCCTGAGAACCTGGGGACAGAAAACCTGTAAACTTTCTGATTTACACTAGTGCCTGGGGACCTCAGCCTGGGCCACAAGGCTCCACATGAACAGGGAATCCAAGAAGTGCTGACACACCTTTAAGCACAGGCAAAACCACCACTTCTGGATCAAGAGAGACCTTTACAGAACCTTTGGGGCATAGGAACCAAGGGACAGCTGGGGACAAGATCCTTCTGATTCCATTCTGCACCCCAAGAGCGGACCCTGAGGGACAGCTCTCCAAACCCAAACACCTCTGAGAGAGCTGGTCTTCAAGGAGTACTGACACAGAGATCTGCAGGAGGGGCAAGCCACAACCGGACAGAGTAAGATCAGCTAACATCAGAGTCAACAAGATGGCAAAAGGCAAGGGTAAGAACATAAAGAACAGAAACCAAGAGTACTCCACACCCTCAGAACCCAGCTCTCCCACCACAGCAAGCCCTGGATACCCC
>JAPYYD010007110.1:0-10558 GCA_028551405.1 Uromys caudimaculatus
ACTTTCATTTTCATTAAATTCTAGGAAGTCTTTAATTTCTTTCTTTATTTCTTCCTTGACCAAGTTATCATAGAGTAGAGCATTGTTCAGCTTCCATGTGTATGTGGGCTTTCTGTTGTTATTGTTGCCATTGAAGACCAGCTTTAATACGTAGTGATTTGATAGGAGGCGTGGGATTATTTCAATCTTCTTGTATCTGAGGAGGTTTGTTTTGTGACCGATTATATGGTCAATTTTGGAGAAGGTACCATGAGGTGCTGAGAAGAAGGTATATCCTTTTGATTTAGGATGAAATGTTCTATGGATATCTGTTAAATCCATTTGGTCCATAACATCTGTTAGTTTCACTGTGTCTCTGTTTAGTTTGTGTTTCCAAGATCTGTCCATTGATGATAATGGGTTGTTGATGTCGCCTACTATTATTGTGTGACGCGCAATGTGTGCTTTGAGCTTTAGTAAAGTTTCTTTTATGAATGGGGGTGCCCTTGCATTTGCAGCATAGTTGTTCAGAATTGAGAGTTCTTTGGTAGATTTTTCCTTTGATGAGTATGAAGTGTCCTTCTTTATCTTTTTTGATGACTTTTAGGTGAAAGTTGATTTTATCCGATATTAGAATGGCTACTCCAGCCTGTTTCTTGGGACCATTTGCCTGGAAAATTTTTTTTCCAGCCCTTTACTCTGAGATAGTGTTTGTCTTTATCACGGAGATGTGTTTCTTGAACGCAGCAAAATGCTGCGTCCTCTTTATGGATCCAGTTTGTCAGTCTATGTCTTTTTATTAAGGAATTGAGTCCATTGATGTTAAGAGATATTAAGGAATAGTGATTGTTGGTTCCTGTTATTTTTGATGTTATTTTTTACTTCTTTGTGGCTATCTTCTTTTTGAGTTTGTTGAAAGATTACTTTATTGCTTTTTCTAGGATGTAGTTTCTCTCTTTCAGTTGACTTTTACCATCCATTATCCTTTGTAGGGCTGGGTTTGTGGAAACATATTGTGTAAATTTGGTTTTGTCATAGAATAATTTGGCTTCACCATCTATGGTAATTGAGAGTTTTGCTGGGTATAGCAGCCTGGGTTGGCAGTTGTGTTCTCTTAGGGTCTGTATGAGTTCTGCCCAGTATCTTCTAGCTTTCAAAGTCTCTGGTGAGAAGTCTGGTGTCATTCTGATGGGTCTGCCTTTATATGTAACTTGACCTTTTTCCCTTACTGCTTTTAATATTCTTTCTTTGTTTTGTGTATTTGGTGTTTTCACTATAATGTGACAGGAAGAATTTCTTTTCTGGTCCAATCTGTTTGGAGTTCTGCAAGCTTCTTGTATATTTATGTTCATCTCTTTCTTTAGGTTAGGGAAGTTTTCCTCTATAATTTTGTTGAAGATATTTACTGCTCCTTTAAGTTCGGAATCTTTGCCTTCTTCTATACCTATTATCCTTAGGTTCCGTCTTCTCATTGTGTCCTGGATTTTGTGCATGTTTTGGGTTAGAAGCTTTTTGCATTTTGCATTTTCTTTTACTGTTGTGTTGATGTTATCTATGGTACCTTCTGCTCCTGAGATTCTCTCTTCTATCTCTTGTATTCTGTTGGTGATGCTTACATTAATGGTTCCTGATCTCTTTCCTAGGTTTTCTAACTCCAGGGTTGTCTCCCTTTGTGATTTCTTTATTGTTTCTATTTCTCTTTTTAGCTCCTGGATAGTTTTGTGCATTTCCTTTGTCTGTTTGATTGTGTTTTCTTGAAATTCTGCCTGTTTGATTGTGTTTTCTTGTAATTCTTTAATGGATTTTTATGTTTCCTCTTTAACGGCTTCTAGTTGTTTATCTCTGTTCTCTTGTATTTCTTTAAGGGTGTTATTCATTTCTTTCTTAACGTCTTCTATCATCATCATGAGAAATGATTTTAAATCTGAGTCTTGCTTTTCTGGTGTGTTGGGGTATCCAGGGCTTGCTGTGGTGGGAGAGCTGCGTTCTGATGGTGCCAAGTACTTTTGGTTTCTATTCCTTATGTTCTTACCCTTGCCTTTTGCCATCTTGTTAACTCTGATGTTAGCTGATCTTACTCTGTCTGGTTGTGGCTTGCCCCTCCTGCAGGCCTCTGTGTCAATACTCCTTGAAGACCAGCTCTCTCTGAGAGGTGTTTGGGTTCGGAGAGCTGTGGCACAGGGTCCACTCTGGGGTGTAGACAGAAATCAGAAAGATCTTGTCCCCAGCTGTCCCTTGGTTTCAATGTCCTGATGGCTCTGCAAGGGTCCCTCTTGATCCAGTGAGTTTGAACAGAAGTGGTGGTTTTGCCTGTGTCCAAAGGTGTGTCAGCACTCCTGGGATACCCGCTCTCTCCTGGAGCCCTGTGGCCCAGGCTGAGCTCCCCAGGCACAGACCCTTGGTGGCCCAGGCAGAGGTCTCTCCCCACAGATGGAACGGAAGGTTAAGAGGTTTCCTGTCCCCAAGTTCTCCTCAGGCCCTGTATCCCGCCAGATCCAGGTGGGTCTAGGTGAGCAGTGTTGCTCTACGGGAGCCATTCTAACCTTCACAAACAACATGGCATGGAAGATTATGGTCTGTGGTGAATTTCCTGAAGAAATGTATGTAATCCTACAAACTCAAAGAACAAAGAATGCCCATGGTGATAACAAAGAAGGCAGTTTCCCCACAGTAGCACAGGCTCAGGAAAAGAACAGGGAATGACTCAGCAATGAGTAAAGAAAGACCAGCAAACAGAGTTTAATAGTCAAAAGAAAAAAAGGCCTGCACAGCTGTGGTCTTGCCCTTAAGAGCAATATGGGACCACAGAAGATTTTAAACAAATGACAGGGGTGTCATGCATGAGCTTGCTTTTTCGGAAAACTGATCCTAGCTATTATGCAAGAATAGTCCTGAGAAAAGCAATGTGAGCAGACTAGAAGGTAAGAGATACCAATGTGCAGGGAAAGGTCATGAAACTTGGTTAGGGGTACCAGGGCACAGCTAGGAAGACAGGGCACAGCTACAATCTGGAGGTACACACAGGGAAAGGAAGGGCAAACCCGTGCTGAGCAGCTAGGCAGATGAGAGTACCATGAACCAGGAGAGGGCAGATACAATTTGGCAGAGGTGATCATATATAAATGTTTTTCTGTGTGACCACTAGTGCCTTGAAAGCATTATGTTCTATATAATGTGTCCATATTCATTATCCTGCTAAGATGTGGGATTAGAAATCCTCAGATATAGGAGAGAGCTGGTAAAAGGTAGGAAAAAAATACAATATCAGGAATCTTTTATGGAGGACAGATTCTAGAAGATAGTACCATTTTTAATATGTCAGTGTGAGTTTTTTTTAAATTATTACACTTTTTAAACAATAAAAGCTGTATCTCAGTTAGTAATTGTCTTCATTTCTTTTCTATTGCTGTGATAAAACCCAAAGCCAAAGGCAACTTGGGAGAGAAAGGGTTTATTTGGTTTATATGTCCTGAACATAAGCCCTCACTGAAGGGAGACAAAAAACAAACTCAAGGCAAAACCTGTAGGGAGAAATTAAAACAGAGATCATGGAGGAACAGTGCTTCCTGGCTTGCTTTCCATGGCTTGCTCAGCATAATATCTTACATAACCCAGGGCCACCTATCTAGAGGCGGCACTGCCCCTGTGTGCCGGGCCCTTCCCAATCAACTCTTAATCAACACTATGTCCTACAAATTAATCTTGCAGAGGTATTTTGCCAACTGAGGTTCCCTATTCAAAATAACCTTAACTTGTGTCAAGCTGACAAAAATCTACTCAGGGAAAATAGTGTATGTAAAGTAACAGGCAACCACCCTGGAGTAGGAGATCCTTTGTATTCCTCTCATCTAAGGCTCAGGAACATGGGGAAGCTCTGGGCTCTGTGGAACACCCTGCCCCTTCTACCTCATAAAGTTCATGGATCATATCCCGGGCCATGGGATCAATAGGATCCCGAACAACATACTGCATGGCCTTGGGATTCAATACGGGATGGGATTTTCTCAATGTTTATCTTATTTTGAATCAGGGGTTTTGCCACATTGCCTGCTAGTCTCTAATTCTTGGGTTCTAACCACCCTCCCACTTCAGGCTAGGACTATGGGTTCTAGCCACTACTTTTGAAAAAGCCAAGCATTTTTAAGAACCTGCAAGTCACATATACTATTTCTTCCTCAGTGGCTGGCTTTATCTTAAGTCATTACACAAGTTAGCTAGCCAAGGCTCAGACCCAAATACTTAGTTTTTCTGTTGAAAACAAGCATTTGAAATTAAAACATAGGGATTGCCCTTTCCTCAAATTTTTTTTATTTTTGTGACAGAATTTCCCTATATACTTTAGGTTCTCTTAGAGATAGATACCCGCCTGCCCTAGAATCATGGTTTTCTATGATTACAGAAATGTGCCTCCCCATCTGGCTCCCTCCGTTTTCAAGTTGATTGGGACAGGGCAGGAGGCAGTGGAGTGATAAGCGTGGAGGCATAGGCAGCCCTCTTGCCAGCCTCCTCTCTGGTTTGATTTCCCTTAGTATTGCCACTAAGACCATGAGAGACAAAAGTGGCTTGCTTTTTACATTAATTACTACAGCAATTTGCTAAATTTTGTTTTTACCTTTTTAAGAGTGTTATTCAATTTTAATTCAGAATAGATTGGAATGGAACATAAATTATGACAATCGTCAAATGCAAGATTCTGAACACCTCGATCAACTTCTGAGCCTGAAATATATGAAAATCAGAAACTCAAGTCTGCATCAACATGATCTATTTAAAATGCTACTACTCTGAAATGCAATTATAATGGCTCTTAGAAGAATCAACTTGCCAGAATGAGCCCCATACCTAGGAGCCTGGTCCTTCCCCAGGTGATCAGAAACAGAGGGCCAAAGATTTCCTTTAAAGCTGTTAGTTCCTTTAACTATAGCTGTGTGCTTAACTTGCTAGTATGTGAGACCCCTACCATGCAACCACCTACTATGCACCAGAAAAAGCTCTCAGCTTCTTACTTCATTAAAGAAATTCTGCTAGACTCCATTGGCAGGCTCTGTATTATATCATGAATACAATAGAGTCATTTGTACATGACATGCTTAAGATCTATGCTAGTGTCTTACAAAAAAATAAAACTAAACACATACACACATACCGTTTTAAGTAAACTTACATTTTTGTATTGGGATACATTCACAGTTACCTGTGGCTACATGGGGACTAAGGACCATAAATTAGGCATAGATTTGAAGGGAAAATGGCTATAAAATTCCTTGCTTATTCTTGGAAAGAAGAAAAGGATAGCAATGCCACTGAGTATAAAAGATGGGTGAACCCTGACAGGATAGCAGGGAAAGTAGGCAGAATAGAGGGCACAGGATGAGTAAAGAACTACCACACTGGAGAGGAGCCACCTATCACGGCTTCTCGGATATTTACAGCTATGTGTTAGGGAGAATTCAAAGGAATGACAACAGATAAATAGGAAGCAGAGTTGGGAGTCTTTACTTAGATCATGATCTTAATCATCATGGAACAAGGTTTCATTATAGAACTTTAAGCAAAGCAATTAGATGACCACATATCTTTTATTGGTTAAAATACTCCAAATGTAGTAATTATTCAGGATAATCTTCTTGAGGCATCCACATATATTCTTTCATCAGAAACTCTTACTTACTCGAAGGCTTGGGAGTATAAAGTTTCTGTCCCTGAAGAAACAGTCCCACATGGGCTGGTGATTAGTTTGTGTCTTGTAGCCAGTAAGTAACAGTGCACGGAATAAGACAAGTTCTGTCAGACTCTGAGGTCAACATTCACCTCAAGAACTAGAGAATGATGATCTACCATTCTACCACAGACAATGTTCAGGCATAAACTGATGTCAGTGACCATCAGCTTTCATAGAGTACCTTGGTGGCTAGAAGTGCACAGACCAAAGTAGAGTCTGTGTTAGCAGACCAGTTTTGCTAATGTGTTGCTTAATGATAAAGTCAGATAAGCATAATTACAACCTGAACATTTCCTATTAGGAGCTGAGGTCTTTGTCCTCACTACAGTCTATTTAATTATTCCCCACCAAAGCTCCCAGCTACAGGAGATCAGCAAAATTCTTCTCCCTTCCTCCCTTCTTCCCTTCCATACCTTGAGCTCATCAGCATTATAGAAGTCTACTCGCACTGCAGGTACCATCCAGGTCTGGAAGAGAGTAGCCAGGATCTGCTCAGCAATAGAATCAGCAATGAGGTGGAAGTGCAGAGGATTCCGTCTGTTGAGGGGAGAGCAGGATGCCAGAGGAGCATTAAGGGTCATGATTCTAGTTGCAAAATCACCCCCTTCCAAGCAGATAATGTGGGATACTATCACAGGCCACTGTGGAAGTAAATCAGGCATGTAGCTCTACAGTGCTTCTTGGTAATAATACTAGAACTGCAAGGGAGAAAATATATCTCCTTCAACCCTGAATTTCTGTGTGTGGACAAGTAAGGCCCAAAGAAAAGTAAAACACAATTCTCACTTCTGTTATCAAGATGTCTTTATTTTAAAATTTTAAGTAGGGCATCGTTAAAAATTATGACAACTTTTACATCCACCAACTTGACATGCCAGCATTAATGCGAAAACATAATGACAGGGACCTTACCTTAAACTGGTGTGGGTAGCTGGCAACATACTTCTTCATTAACTCAAAAGATAAGTTCTGTTTTCTGCTTTTTCTTTTGCAGAACAGAGCTATGTGTGCGTGCTGCAGCCCTCTGGAATCCCGCTGAAGGTACTGCCTTGCCTCTTTTGAAGTGGGTTCAAAAGGCTTTACTCACTCAACTGTCTACAGTTTCCAGCCCTTCCTGGAAAGTGCAGGACAGCATGATACAGGGCAAGGATTCTGCCGGGCCTTAGTAATTTGAATATGAAATGTCCCCAATTCTACTTAGGTACTTGAATACTTGATCTCCAGATTGTGCTACTGTTTGGGTAGGTAGTAGAACCTTTAGAGGTTAAGATTTTGCTGGACTAAGTGACAGAGGCTAAATCTGAGGTTTTATAACTTAAGCTCACTTCCTGTTCATGTTTCGCTTCCTTACTGCAGAGACATACTGATTAGCTTTGTGCTCCTGCCTTCCTCTTCCTGATGAGATGTATCCCCTTTAGTTGCAAGCTATAATAAACCACTGTGTTCTTAAGTTGAATTTGTTAGGATATTTAAAACAAAGAGATAAGTGACAATACTGAAAATGGGTACCAGAAGAAGGGTTGTAATGTATTTGAACTACCATCTAGAATAAATCCCTCATTAAATTGTTCTGTCTCAAGTTTTTTGTTGAAACAAAAAAGTAATGGATACAGGGAAAAATGGAAATGAGTTTTAAATCCAGTTCTGGCTCTTCCTGCAGCATTTGCTTGAGTGTGATAAATGATGAGCCAGCCTACCTCTATCTTATTTTTAAAAAATCCTTTTTATAGTAAAAACAAACTAGGTTCATTCCTCTTTATGATTAAACCTCTGTTTCTCAAGGATTGAGCTATAACCACAAATTGTTCTTTACTGTCTCTTCCAGCAAACAACAAGCATGCCTCAGTTTCATTTGATTATTATGACCTAAGGCTACGTTGCTATGACTACCTGTTGTTATGACCACCTTGCAAACATCTTTGCTTTAGGAAGTCCAACTTTTCTTTTGTCAACCTCTTCTATTTTGCCAACCAAATCCCCCCATTTGGAAACCCCCTCCTGCTAAGCTTGTCTTCCTCATGTCCAATGAGATCTCTTGATTCTCACCTTTAGGACATGTACAAAAAAAGCTAGCTTTAATTAACTGCTTTTTAGAATTAATTTGTCCATGGTGATTTTGGTTAGTAGTCTTTCTCCTCAAATCTTTGGGATTAGCAATAAATACCATTTACCCACCCTTTCTAGCAATAAACAGTCCATCTATCTTCTACAACCTTGCTACATACACTCTCTACTTAGAGGTTCCAAGTTGGTTCCAAGTTTGACTAATCCTGGTTCTGTAAAAAACTAATGGTGAAACTTGGGAAGTTTCATCTCTAAGTGTCAGTTTTAAGACCTTTAAAAAGTGTTTGATTATTATTAGTTCTATTTCTATCTATCTATCTATCTATCTATCTATCTATCTATCTATCTATCATCTATATCAATTGGTCTCAAGTATATTAAGCAAATAAAACATATTGGAAGTACTTGGTTAGTGATGGCTATCAAGATCACACCTAAGCTTTGGTGATATCTCATGAATATTTTACTTCTTTCTCCATGACTATTTCCTCATTCAACATACATTTCATTCTACAAGTTCAATATTCTCTCTAAAACGATCTCATCATTCTCTGTTCACTGTGTGATATGGTACGATCCCACTCCTACACTGAGCTAACAAGAATTTTAATGATCTCACCATCATTCTCATGTCTATGCATTCTCATGTGACCATCTCCTATTCTTTTTACAAAATAAGCTCCAGGGTCATAAATTCAGGGCAGTGTTCTTTAGCTATCCTACTCAAAGCTGCCCCATTTCTTCCTACTAGGCTCCATCCCAGGTTCCTGTTCGGTTCCATCCTCAAAGTTAGCAATGCTGGTCTCTGGTGTAGCTATGCATTCTCCCTCTGGTATAATGTGAACTGTCTGAGGCAAAGCTTTCATATTTCCACAAGTTACTGGTCTGGTTTCCTTTCACTGCCTTACTGGGGTTTGGAAATTGCATGCCCTACTGCAGCTCCAGAAGTACACTCTGCTCTTCTGCATGCTTGTGACCTCTTCTTGGACCATCAGCACTCTGCTGGAATCACTGCCTCCTGACTTGTTCTCCAAAGTTACTATGATGAACAAAGAAGCCACTCATGGTTGTAAGAACCCCCTGTACCCTACTGTATTAAGATCAGATTCTGGGAGCTCCGTTTTGTTAATGAGTTCCTTTAACGGTTCCTTTCTCGTGCAAAGAATTACCTTGTCTTTGTTTAATGGAAAAAGTAAGTGGATCAACAAAGCCCAAGATGACACGAACTCCATCAGAATTTGACAAAATTAACTGGAACTTAAGTAGAGAAGCATTTTGAAGGAAATGGAGGAGGGACTTCTTCAACTTTGGCTATAACTAGTTTATAAAACTAGGGTTTAGTTGCTCTGCTTAGGCAGTCACGAGGAGGCCCATGGTGGATCAGGAGTTAAGTACACATGACATGTGAAGCCTGCATTTGTAAGAAATATTAAATATAAGTCTTTTCTATCAAATACTTGGAAAACTTGTGTTTAAAACAAGGAATTAAAATCTGTTTACCCCAACTTTAAGAGGTTTTTTTTTTTTTTTTTTTTTTTTTTTCCAAATCTTTTAACATAATGACCTCCAAAAACAAGGAACAGTCTTTGCTTGCACAAAAGCCCAGGACTGCATTCTTGGAATTTCATTGCCTCGAACAGGGACCCTTTCCCCCTTGAAGCTCTGACTCCTTTCCCCTTCCTCCTTCATTTCTTAAGTACCAATCTCTTATGATTGGCCAATTGAATAAAACTGTGAGATAGGAGCTCAGCCAATAGGGAAAAACATAGTTACCACCTGAATTAGAATAAATATCAAGTACACTTCTTGTCAATGTGTTTGCTCTTTGGGGCACACACTCTGGATCAAGACTATAGTTTTGCCTTATCCAGATACTTCATTTGAAGTGGTGGTGTCTTTCTTTGTGAGTCCAAACTTATTTCTTATAGAAGGAAGAATAACTCTGCTTCTATGGACAGAAACTGTATAAGGTATGTGAACTCCTTACTGGTTCAGGCCTTCATGTACTAGAAATGCTCAGACTCAATAAAGACTACTTCAATGTCCATCTAGCTCCAAAAGTACCTGGGGCAGGGCAGTAAGAAGGTTTTTCTTCCCTGCTCTCAGGAGTTCTTTGTCATTTTTCCTTAATAAATGTACATGTGCTCTGCTTAGCCTTGTCCTTGCTTCCCATTATGTCCTTATTCATTTTAGGCATAAGAAAATGAACTCTGACAACACTGGCTTAGGGTACCTTTGGGGAAAACTGCCTGATTTTCAGACATCCTTAATCCCCAAGTTGAGATATTAAATAGCCAAGAAAGTATATGCTATCCTCACAAACCACACACATCACTTAGATTTGGCATCTAAAAAAGAAAGCAAGAGAGGGGAGTAGGGATAAAAAAGACTTCACTGAATTAAAACAAACAAACTAAAAGCAAAACAAGACAAAACAGGTTGTCCCTGTTCAGTACAATGTGGAAGGTACAGAAGACCACTTGAGAAGGTTCCCTCAAGAGCCTGATCATCCTAGCACCCCCATCTCAACACCCTAAAGCCCAGGATCACATGGAATCATTCTGTGCTGCTGAAAACAAGGAAGGAAGGAAGGAAGGAAGGAAGGAAGGAAGGAAGGAAGGAAGGAAGGAAGGAAGGAAGGAAGGAAGGAAGACAAATAGAACTTTTGTGCGTGGAAGGACATAAATAGAGTGAAAAACATTACTCAAGAGTAGGAGAAAAATATCTGCAAGTGAGTAACTGAGGAGGGATTTGTTAGGATGATAAAGATCTTTTACAACACAAACAAACAAA